>OZ018323.1:131692229-131847229 GCA_963969495.1 Ceratothoa steindachneri
TTAAAGAGGAATGCAAATAAATATTACTTACAAATAAACGAATATGAAGAGAAACACGCAGAAACAGATGAAAATACAGAAAGAGAAGATTCCTAATTTCGACTGCACTAATGGAAACAGGAGACCAACCAAGAGATTTGCTCCCCAGTTGCTCAAAGCGCCCACTGCAAGACCCACTCCTCTTACGTCTGATGGGAAGAGTTCTGCAAAGATTAAAATGTCTTCAATAAAAGGTTTAAGGTAAGGAACCAGTTGGGCAGCTACCCAATCCAAGTGGATTCTATGTGGCAGCGGAAATAAAAGGAAGCAAAGAGGGAGAAGACGACCATGTGATAAAAATTTTAAAAATGAGGGTTTAAGAGATTCCTCTGCAAGAATGAAACGAAGGTGGGACAGGCGAGGGATAGTTAAAAGGATCGGGGAAACAGGACGACCGGAGAGTGGCGAAATGGGGGCATTTTAGTAGAAGAAGAACGACCGATTGGTCCCCACCATAAAAACGGAAGCAAGGGCTGATTCGAGCGTTAGCCGAAACAAGATGACCGTGGGTAAGTCTTGTGTGGCCGATGTGAACGCGGCAAAGGGCCACCTCTAGGGACCATGGTCTCTGAAGTCTCGAGGGCCATAAGCGAACAGACTTTGATTTTATATAATTTAAATGATGAACATCCATCCTATTCGTCCTGCCACAGAGAAGGCTGAAACGGGCCAGCTGATCAGCCCTCTCGTTGCCCAGGACCCCTACATGCCTGGAACACCAACAAAATATAACTCGATATCGGAGCGCATTCTGGAACAGCCAGTTCAATTATATGTGACTAAAGGATGGGAAGCATTAAAAGAGTCACCCAGAGTGGGACATTCAACAAGAATGTGCCGAACAGTCTGGGGAACAACGCAGTCTTCACAGTATGGCGCAAGCGAGCGCTCCATCAAATGCCACTGCGTCCCGATAGTGTGTCCAATTCGGAGACGGCAGAAAGCAACCTGAAGCCGCCGCGGCATTGAGGAATAGGTCCATGGAAACAGTCGAGGCGCAATAACACGCAACTTTAAGTTTCCCTCGACCGTCTCCCATCTTCCTTGCCAAGCAGCCCAGAGCTCTGCCCGTATTCCTGCCATGTAATCGGTGTAAGGAATGCGAAACGCTGGTCTGGTCGCCCAGTGCTCGTGGACTCTTTGGCACCCTCATTGTTCACAATTCCTACATGTCCAGGAACCCAGCACAAGATAATTTCAACATCCGCCCGGATCGCCAAAACCGTGGCGTCACGGATATCACTAACCAATTGATGCGAAGATTCCAATACCACGAGAGCACTCAGGGCGCTTTGTGAGTCGCTATAAATCACAATCTGGTCTCCGAACCGGGTAGGTCGCGTTATATCTCGTACAGAGCGGTGTATTGCAATCAGCTTGGCCGTGAAGACAGACACAGTGCCTGGCAGATCCAAGCTGACTTCAAACAGAGGGGATGCGGCGTGGAAACCGACCCCCTTTTAGGACTTGGAACTATTCGTATATATTGGCACGGTTCCAACGTGACACGAAGTGTGCTCCAAAAGGGCCGAACGCAATACTCTCGGCGCAGTACAAGCTTTGGGACAGAGGCGTTGGGACAAATGGTCAAAGGTGGTAGCCTCCAGGGTGGCGTCCTGGGCAGAATCAGGGGTACCACCGGCACGAAAGATATACATAGGTCTCGAAGGAGTTTCCTGGCCCTAAACCTGAAGGGCATAGGCACCGTCGAGATCAGCTGCGAATGCAGTAAGAGCTGTTGGTGACTGAGGAAGGCGCAGAGCGAATGGCATTTCACCAGCATGGACAAGTAGGCTCTCAATGGGGGAAGTGCGGAAGCTGGTGTGGTGGATCGAGTCCACCTTCCGCAATACACGCTTGGCTGCGGACGCATAAAACTCGCATCCGTAGTCGAGCTTCGAACGAACAAAGGATCGATAAAAATTAAGCAGTAACCCTATCAGCGCCCCAGGCGCTGAACGTCATGGAACGAAGAATGTGTATGGCGGGGGTACAAGAGACCCTAAGGCTGCGAATATGAGCCTCCCAGGTGAGGCGTTGGTCAAATACAAGACCAAGGAAACGGTGCTAGTCCACCACTTCCAGGCGCACCCCATTTATAAACAATTCAGGGTGTAGCCGTGGATGACGGCAGAAGTGCACTACCTTAGTCTTGGCCAAGGAAAACCGAAGCCTGTGCGGTTCGGCATAGCGAGAGACGCGGTTTAATGCCTGTTGGAGTCGACGCTCCAGAGTTGGCATCTGGGCCGCGCGAAAAGAGAGCGAAAGATCGTCCACGTAGAGCGTAGCGAGAACATCTTCCGGCAGCACCAAGTGTGACATTGAGGACAGGATTATCAATAAAGAAGCAACTATGCGGTGTTTCCCTGTTTACCTCAGTAAACAGTTTTCTGACTACATTATTATTTATTATTTACTTGAAACTAATGAGTGAAGCTAACGAGATCATCTCTGCCAGCTTTCTAAATAGCTCGTAAAAAAATTGTGAAGATAGAAGCAAACATGTGTGGAAGATGTATAAACTGAGATCAAAAAAGGGCATAATTGTGGCATATCGGGCCAGGAGATCGCAAAACTCTCGAGAACCCGGCCGAACCTTAATGGACGCAGATCTCCCTGTGGGGCGTTGATGGAGACAATTTGAATATTAGACGTTAGAAAAAAAAAGGAATGGTTGATATTGGTAAGGTTATACAATTGTATTACTTTGTTACACTCAGGTTCTCTTCGGTCAAACCCGACAGCAGTTAGGAAGGTTGCCACGGCATGTGGCCTTCCCTAGAGGTCGTATAAAGAAGTTATGTCTGAAGTGGTTCTGAGATGGCTAAGAGGGGAGGATAGAATAAGGTGGGTAGTGTCTTTGGGTGGGGTCGAGTGTATAATATAATTTTTGTTTTCATTTAGGGTTGGGTGGTGTGCTGATCGAGGGCGGGCCAGTGAAACCATGGTTCAGCGATCTTAGGTTGCTTCGGGTTGGTGAACATCGGGCGAGATACTTTGGAGTATGGAATTTTGCGGCTGGTTTTCAAGTGCTATGTAGATAGTGTGGCTGTTAGAGCTGGGCGTTGCGGCAACGAGTTGCAACTTTGCCGCACTAAGAATTTCGAAGTCGCAAACGTTATGAAAAAGTCGGACTAAGCAAAGTCACACCGCCAATTTTATGTGACTTTGAACAGGAACAAAGACGACTTTTTTGAAAGAAATTACCGCGGCTGTTTTATATGTGCTTTTCTGCCTTATAAAAGCATGTTTCTGTTATCGCGCTAAAGTTTACTTTGTAATTTAGAGGAGTCGCAAAGTCGCAAGTCGCACTGGGGAGGGGGGGGAGCAAAAATAGTCACAAAGTCACAGTCGCACCTGAAAAAATTAAAGTCGCGCCCAGCTATGGTGGCTGTGTATAGGTTTTATAGTGTTCTGGTTCGGTGGGGTTGGGGGAGTTTAGCTAATAGTTGGGTGTATTGGGCTGCAGGGGTAGTTTTGGAGATAGGATGGAGAGGGCGAGTAGGTAATATAAGGGGCATCGCACTTTAGTGAAGAGTTGTGTGCCAATCATCTTGTCTTTTATTGGGAATTTTTTGTTTCATGTTGGAGATGTATTAGAATTGATTTTTGTGCAGCCAGTTGAGATGTGGACGACACTATTTTGGACTTGAGGTATCTTGTATAGGTGTGTGATAGATATAGTTGGTGCTCAGGCCGGGGATGTATAGTTCAATGTCGTGCGGACGAAATGTCTGTATAGAGTTCAGTTGCGTTGTCCAAACTCGGCGTTGAGTTTGTAAATTGCCTTCGAATGTTGAACCAAGGTCATCTGTTGGTCAAGGGTCACTCCCAGGAGTGCAGATTTATGGTTAATTGGGAGAACTTGTCCGGTGAACAAGATGCGTGGGTGGTAGTTTGATTGTTTCTTGTCAGTTTTACTCTCATGATATACTTGATTAAATATATTTTATTGAAACGAAAAAAATCATTTTATCCTATGTTATTTTAGGTTGGCTCGGATAATTAACGCTAAGTACCTGTTCCAATCATGTAGGGGACTGGTCCGAGCCCTATGCCGTACGTGAGGACGGAGGCAAAAATGGAGATGAAGGCAGTCCACGAAGCCCAAGTGTACCGCGAGGCGTAATAGAGGCTAAAGACCAACGAGATTTGGCACGTGCCATAGAGCAAGATGGAAGTCAATAACAACAACCGTCGACGAACATATCTGTTAAAGAAACATGCCAATAATTGACGAGCCGACACAAGTTGACTCTGTTCTTCCCAGAGAAATAACCTGAAGTGCCAAAAGCCACGGGATAGCACTATATAAAGATAATGGTGAGAAGCGCCTCCCTACCGTGACGCCAAAGATTTGTGACCCCCCCCCCAAAAAAAAAAAGAAAAACCCAAACCCTCTCGTTTGGCGGGCACAGCAACCAAAATTACATAGAAGCCTATCTTTAGACCAGGTTAAACTAAATACGAAAAAAAGATTAACAATACATAAATATAAAATAACACGCACAGGTGATTTTTTTAATTAAAGGGGGTCTCATTTGTGTCAAGTAGTGGAAGGAGGCCCCCATCCCTCACGAGCCTGGCCATGCACCCAACAATTTAAATAATTAAATACTATGGAAGAGACTCGCCTAATCTAGAAATTCAATCAAACCACCTCGTGTGAGGCAGTAGCGACGCCGCCTGTCGCGGGTCTGAGAGAACTAACTATCACAAAGCTCTCAGACTAGGACATTCAACTAAAAGGTGTATTACCCTCTGGGGGACAAAACAATTTTGAGAGAAGGGTTCAGGGGAGCGCTCCGTCAAATGACGCTGCGTCACACGAGTGAGCCCGATTCTGAGACTACAAAAGATGACTTCCGTCGAGGCATTGGCGGTAGATTCACGAAAAAAGTCGGGGCGCAAATGCACGCTAATTTAAATTTTAGTCCAGCCTCTTTTTTTGCAATGCAGCCCAAAAGGTTGAACTGATTCCTGCCATTTAGTCAAAGGCAGGAAGAGCAAAGGGTCGATTTGGTCGCGCAGTCTGTGCACGAAGGCTGGCGCCCTTATTCAGCACAACCTCTAAGTATCGGGAAGCCAGAAGAATATAACATTAACATCCTCCTCCCTAGTCGCAGCATCCATGGCGTCACGGATACTGTGAATAGGGAATGAAGAGATTCCAATGTCCCAATTGCACTCAGCGTGATCTGTGAGGCACTATGATTAACAAATCGATCAATTTCTCCAGTATGGCTGAAAATATGCTTCAATAAATACTAACGCAATACTTCCAGTGTTGTAGAAGCTATGGGATTAGAGACGTGACGATAAACATGTAAAGAAGGTATCCATCAGGGTGACGTCTTAGGCAGAACCAGAGGTGCCACTGGCCCGAGGAGTTACATCAGGCTCTTAAAAGGGGCTTCCAATGTTTAAAGACGAAAGGCTTAGGGCATCATAGGAGTCTCACGTCGGTATAGGCACCGACGAGATTGGCCGCAAACGGAATTATTATTTTTTTTAAAGAGCTCATCTGGCGACTGCCTAGTTGGGCATTAGTCGCCGTATTCAACATTGCCTAAAATTAGGCAGCTTGAAAAGAGGATGCTAAAAAGACAAATAAAAAAACATCAATCAAAATAAAAAAAAGAAAAAAGGTAATAAGCAGGAAGCAAGCACCGGCGTCAGGGAGAGGTCTCCCCGGCCCAGTAGCATGCGACCTAAAATAAGAAAAAACAACAAAAAACCCCCAACTATTTAAATAAAGGGGAGAAGGCCTGCCTCCTCCAAAAAGTCTAAAAGTCCACAGGTCAGTGTGTATGAACCCGTCCCGAGTACAAGGGACAGGCGGTAGCGACCCCGCCCATCCCGGTACCGGGACAGGTAACGTGCGCGAAGATCACCCAGACTGGGACATTCGACAAGAATGTGCCGAACAGTCTGGGGGACGACGCAGTCGTTACAATAGGGCGCAGGCGAGCGCTCCATCAAATGAGGATGCGTCACATGAGTATGCCCGATTCGGAGAAGACAGAAAGAGACCTGAAGCCGTCGCGGCATTGGGTGATAGGTCCATGGGAACAGTCGAGGCGCAATGGCACGCAACTTTAAGTATCCCTCAACCTTCTCCCATCTTCTATGCCAAGCAGCCCGTATTCCTGTCATGTAGTCGGTGTGAGGAAGAGCAAAACACTGGTCCGGTCACCCGATCCTAGTGGACTCTTTGCCGCCCTCATTCCCGCAATTCTTACATGTCCAGGAACCCAGCAGAAGATAATCTCGACATCCACCCGGATTGCCAAAACCGTGGCGTCACGGATATCGCGAACCAGGGCATGCGGAGATTCCAATTCCCCGACAGCACTCATGGCGCTTTGTGAGTCGCTATATATCAAAATCCAGTCTCCGAACCGGGCACGTCGGGTAATCTCCCGTACCGAGTGGTGTATTGCCACCAGCTCGGCCGTGAAGACAGACGCAGCTCCTGGCAGAGCCCCGCTGACTTCAAACAGAGGGGATACGACGTGGAAGCCGACCCCCTCTTGGGACTTGGAGCCATCCGTATACACTGGCACAGTTCCAGCGTGACACGAGGTGTGCTCCAAAAAGGTCGAACGCAATACTCCTGGCGCTGTACAAGCTTTTGGAGCAGAAGCGTGGTGACAAATAGCCAAATGTGGTACCCTCCAGGGTGGCGTCTTGGGCAGAACCAGGGGCGCCAGCGGCCCAAGAGCTATACCTAGCTCTCGAAGGAGTTTCCTGTCCCTAAACTCAAAGGGCTTAGGGTATGACTGGCGTCTTTCGGCTGCATAGGCACCGTCGAAATCAGCTGCGGATGCAGAGAGCTGTTGGGGACTGAGGGAGGCGCCGGGCTCGCGCGTACAGGCGAATAATGCTCTGTACACGGCGTAGAGCGAGTGGCATTTTCCCAGCATCGACTAGTAGGCTCTCGATGAGGAATGCAAACGGAATGACAACAGTTGTTGACTTGGGAGACACTGTACTCGAGCGTATAAGCGTATAGTGCAGTGTACACGGCAAAAAGCAAGCATCATCTCCTCAGCATCGACAGTAATATGCTCATCCATTTTTTCAGTAATATCCTTAACAGTATTTACCAGTTTTCCCTGGCATACACTACCCCTTTTACAAAGTTCATCGCACGTTGAAGAGCCTCTTGGTTCCCTCCAAAGAAACGAAACTAGGCTCTTGCGCTGATGAATCGTTTTCTTCAGAAAACTTTGTTCCATGTGTCGCGCAAATATTGAGAACACGTTTGAAGCCGGCGGGCTCGAGGTCCCCGACGCTCCGCTATCTTCTAGTTTCACTTTCATTTGTTGGTGAGGGGGGCGAGGTTTTCACTCCTTGAGTAAGCTCATAGGCTGATCGGGCCCTGCCAGTGTCCCTTGCTATAATAAGCAAAGACCCGCAGGTACCCTGAGAAACTGTGAAACACGACCACCTTGTCTCTTTTTTCTTCTTTGTGAGGAACCCACTGCTTAGGTCAGGGTCTTGCCTAGTAGTTGCACCGGCCCTAGAGGTGATTCCCTCCAGGCCAAGATCCAGCACCAGGGAGGATTCCATCTCTTAAAACTGAGCCTATGGTTCCATTGTTGGATCCCTGTTTACCTCAGGAGAGGGGTGGGGGCTCCATACGTATGTCATTCATTGAAGGATATGTATTCTCATTCGGGACCTGCTGGAATTATTACCGCTAGAGAAGTCGGTGGAGAAGAGTCATACGACCATCCAACCCTGCAGACGCGGGAGCAAGAGGATGAAAAACGAAGATGATCATAATGAGAGAGCAGCCAGCGCCGGAACTCCTCTTATTTGGTTGATAAAACCAGGCACTGTCGCATCTGCAGCTGATGGTCATCTGCGCGACTGCTACGTGGACCACAATAGCATTTGAAATAAATTTTTAGACTTAATGTTATACAGGCCTTTAATAGTCCTGCTATTCTTTGTTCTCCTTAGGGGGGATCATAAAGTGCTTCCAGCGCCCTGTGGGACTGCGCGAGCCTCCTTCTACTCTCGCCGCAAAGAAAGCAAAGGTGTAGCCACCTTCGCACTAAAGGGAACCACTTGGTTGTTCATAGAGATTTCAACGCCTCTCCTGATACGGCATAAAAAAAGTGTAAATGATCATCTGAGAGAGAGCCCATTTTCTCTTGGCAGTAGTTGTATAGTTACCACCACCGACTAAACCTTCCTTCGGGTGTTGGGGTACTGAGGGCATTAGTCTCCAAAGAACAGCCAAAGCACACTCGTCAATTCTGCACCTGAGACCTCAGATGCAATAGTTGAGAAAGAGTTAGGATAGAAAGTGTGGAACAGAGGGTAAAATAGAGATGTCTTGGAGGAGTAAAGTTTACCTTATCCAAACCTAAGGCCGACACTCGTCACTGGCCAGGATTATGTGCCGCCCCTCCAGGGACCAGGTCTAACAGTCTACAGAGCGCATCCCCATGCGTGGGTGATGACATGGAAATTTCCAGACTTCTATCAGTTGTGATCTGACATCTCGTAGGCCAATGTGAACACCGGCCTGGCTGCTCATGGCAAAGCGATGTGAATTATCTGTGCTCGGACAGAACACGATAGTGGGTGAAAGACGAATGGAAAGTGCGTCATAGAAGACACGTATTACCTCTCAACGTAGACAACGCAGTAGCTTATCACGTTTTTGAATGATCGTGACCAGCGCCATCTAGCTAGAATTGTCCATGGTAACAAACAAGAACTGGTTGAAATCGCATCCACATTAAGTGTAGGTGGTACTAGATACATCAATTGTATCAGTGCAGATTTTTTATATCTTCCATGGAATATGGAAGCAGAAGGGCCACCAGTTTCCCTGTTAACATAATGTCACCAGACAGAGAGCTATACCTGTGCTCGTATATCGTTAATTGGGCTCTGAAGGACTGGTAACAAGTAACGTGGTCCGATGAGTCTCGGTTCCAGTTATTTCAGGTTGATGGTAGGGTTCGGGTGTGACGTAAACCCCATTTGACAAGGCACGATGGTTGTTCTGTAGTGGTATGGGGTGCCTTCAAGTGACATGGGGTGGGTCAGCTGGTTGGCCTAAGCATGTCATTGACTGTTAATGTTGCACTTCTTGGTGACCATTTGCATCCATTCATGGACTTGATTACCCCAATAACGATTGAATGTTTTAACAGATATGGAACCGTGTTAATGGAACCAAGTTGCCCAGAATTGGTTAGAGGAGCATCATGGGGGGGTTGGGTCAGTTCTATTCCCACCGAATATCGGGCACCTACAAATATCAGAGAGCTGTGGCCTTTTATCGGGATGGCATGGGTCAACATCTCTCCAGGTCTGCCGTACACTTTTTTAATCAATGCCACGTAGAGTCACTGCACCTTCGCATTGTTAATCCAAATGAAAGTAAAATAAAATTAGCTTTAATAAAATTTTCTACGGAGTAAAAACCTGCATTTAGCTTACAAGTTTCCTGATATTGAAACTCAATATGGTTAAAAATTGTCTTGAAATATGACACTTTAATGTTACCTTATAAGAGGTACCGCCAAAACAGACATCAGCAAATTAGGGATACCACCACACAAAGATGCGGCTTGACTCTGTCCAGTCTGGAAGCCAGAATTGGTGAAGACTAATGTAGAGTAGAAGAAGACCTATGGATGGAATTAATTCACTTAAACTTGATCAAAAAATCACTAACTCTATAATTTAAGAAGGGGAATTTTTTTGAGTATTTGAATAATAATTTCATCTCAGTTTGGTTATGACTTATGTTTTTTTATCAAAGTTATTTCTAATAATTCTTTTATAATATCAAAAAACAAAATGGTGAAGTTCAGAAATAAATCTAAGTATCGAAATTTTGTGAATTTCTTAAAACCCAAAGAATTACAAATGGTGAAGTTTAGAAAATTTATTTTTATATATCTTCTTCTATAACTATTTTAACAACGTGATATTTTGAAAGGGGGGAAATTTAGTTTAGAGTTCCTTTTTAATCTTAGTACGAAGTTCAAGCTCCCCCCGTAGGGAAGAGTGGCAAAGCCATTCATTGCCTTGTCTTATTATTAAATCAAGTAGGATCTTTTCAAAGGTTTCAGTTCCGGGAGGTCAGCATGTAGGAGTGCTGAACATGTCACGAGCGACCGGGCCAGGGGGGGGCGGGGCGACCTTATTCTAGGAACAAGGGATGGGGTGGGGGGTGAACTCGAGTGCTTACCTGGCTTACTAATTTTTTTTTAATTTATTTAAATCGAAACTCGAAGGGTAGTTAGTCTGCGCCAGAAAGTGTGTGGCAATAAGGTTATGAAGTTAAAAAATAGCAACGACTTTAAAAACCTTTTTGTTAATTTTAGAGATTCCTTATGGTGGCCACCGGCAAAAAAGAAAACCTGTTATCCAGAGACCAATCTAAATAAAATGATAAGTAACAAGAGATGTTAGGGACCGAGACATTTTACAACTCTCTGGTCTACTTAAACTATTAACTTGGTCTATTTTTACGCGAAATAACATCTTCTCCACATTTCCCTCACTTCACCGGTTTCTATGGCGACCATTTTATTAATTTAAAAAAACCCCAAAGTTTCTAGTTTGGTTTTAATAAACGATGGCCAATCCAAAATATATAAATAGGTCCGAATTTTGTTACCCCAAATGCGATACTAGATAACCCTGACGAGGGTTATACAGTATAACATAAAAAATATTGCGATATTTAAATTTTGATATTGCTTGGGTTAACAGAACATTCGGATTACCATATAGACAACCGTGTCCTTTTATATTACTTCTGGTATATCTATTACCGGGTTCGTATTCATAAGTTAGATAAATTTAAAGAATTTAGGGAGGTTTTACCACCGTACAGGACTTTTTGGAGTGTGCATTACTTCTCAATGGGGACCTGAGATCAGTGGCATCTGAACCGGAGTATCTGCAGTATGACAGGTCAGGTCTCCTAGGTCGCCTGTGAAGAGGCCCGAACCATTTAAACCGAGGAAAGGAGTTCACGCTACATCATGTAATGGAGGTAACTTCATTGCTAAGTTGGCCGCAGCTAAGGCCATGCAGAGTGGGAGTACGAAGGCAGTCGGCTTATAGGTCCGCTTTGAACAGTTTTCAATACCAGATAGTAGAAGTATAGGGCAGGGGTCTGGTAACTTTTTGGGTGTTACCCCAAAAGAATTTGTAGTAAAATGAATTTACCCCTGACTTTGAAGTACTCAGGGAAACAAACCAATTTACTTATAAAAATCATGGATAATAAAGACACAACAAAATTTATATTGGGATAATGTTTAATTTTTTATTTCATCTATCATTAGGAAATAAAATTCCGTCTTTTTGGCATGGAAATAGCACACAAGAAAAAATTGTAGGAAATTATATATTTATAAATAGAAATAAAACAGTCACTTTTTAGCATTACATGGCACACAAGCAAAATTATTGACTATGTAACTATCATGTATTTAAAATTCGTACAAAACAAAATAGGAAAATGTTTTGAATCTACTATTATGGGGAAAAATGTTTACCCTTTCTGGCATGAGAATGGTACACAAATAAAACTAATGAAAATATTATTGAAAACTTGAATATATCAGCTCCCTCAGGCTTTGAAAAAATGATACTGTTTCATCTTTGATACAACAATCTTAATATCAGGGATTTTCGATGTCACTGCTACTTTGATGCTGTCTTCCGGATCCAACCGGTTTCTGTATTTTGTCTTTAGATTTACAAGGGTAGAAAAACCTTGTTCACAAAGGTAGGTTGTTGCAAAAGGTAGCAGCATTTTAGTTGCTTCCAAATGTGCAGTTTTATAAGCCTTTGCAGCTTTTGACATCCAAAAACTTCAGAGGTCATCCTTGGTCTCAAATTCCATGCTTGTTTCACTGTTGGAACGCAGTTCAATAATCTCTTCTGTCAATCTTTCAGACTCTTCATTCAAATCAGCCAGTTGCATTTGAAGGGATTTACAACCCAGCTGACAGTATGTGAATCAAGCTCTGGAAAGTAGTCACATAACCTATTCCTAATTTGGTCAGATGCCTTGTGACTGATTCCTTCATGTCACTAAAACTGCAGTCTTCACATTCTTCCAAAAACTCTGCCAGGTTTGGAAAGAGAGCAATCTTATTGGCATTTACTTTTTGGTTCCAAAACCAAGCTTTGATAAAAATGCTGAAATTTTTTTCCTTGCTAAGATGAGATTGATTTTCTTTCCTTGCAATTCCTTGTTCAGCGCATTTACACACCCAAAAATGTCAGCTAAGTATGCAAGAAGAACTAGCCAGGTTGATTTTCTGAACTTCTTTGCAAGTGCGTCTTTTTGATCAGTCAGAAATATTTCAAGTTCGGTTTTAAGAGCCCACACTCTATTCAGGACATTTCCACGTGAAAGCCACCTCACTTCCGTATGGAAAAGAAGGGTTGAATATTCAGCCTCTCCATCCTCACATAAATCACGAAACAGCCTGGTGTTTAGTGCATGCCCTTTTACAACATTGACAATCTTAATTACATCATTCAACACAGCTTCCAATGGCGATGTATGATACAATGGATGACCTGAATATTTGGATTCTGTTGTTTGGCCAAAGCCACAAAACCAGTGACGTGTCCAAGCATGGCAGTAGGTCCATCAACTGATACTGCGATACAATCTTCCCACTTTAAATCAACACTTTGCTTTTTGAAGTATGCATCAACCTTATTGAACACATCAATACCACGAGTTCTCAACTCAAGAAGAGAACATAGCAACATTTCTTCTTCAATTTCATCAGAACCCCTGTATCGAACGTATACCATCAGCTGCGTATTGCTACTGACATATGTAGTCTCATCAAGTTGAATGGCAAACTCTTTACTTTTTTTTACTGAATAAATCACTTGTTCTCTCATATTTTCTGCCAAGATGGAAATTCTTTCTTTAACAACTCTTGCAGACAAAGACACTGTATTCAGTTGTTTAGTTACTTTCTGCCCACACATTATTTCTGCCATTTTGACAGCCGCCGCCGGTTTGATTACGTCTTCACCAATAGTATGTGGTTTGTTGTTTCGAGTAACCAACCATTCCACTTCAAAACTAGCTATTGCTGCTGAACGTTGGTCAAACGTTGCACTCTTGTTATTTTCCAATCTCTGGCTTTTGAATGTTTTTTTTTCCCAGATTCTCAAAGTATTCCTGTGGTTTGCAAGACAGATGTGAATGAACCTTGTTCCAAGTGTTTCTTCAGTTAATTCTTTTTGAAAGACTCGACAGTCAGTACTTTCATACAGACGACACATTGAGGTTTCATTTGTCCTTTGCCCTCTATTTTTGTGAAGCCATAATTAAGGAAATCTGCCTGATAAGTCCTTTTCCTTTCCTTAAGGTCTTTTGACTTCTATTTTTGAAAAATAAAAAAATATTTAGTGACGAATTTAAGAGTTTAAATAAAAACTTTAAAATAACATAACATAAAATCAAACCACAACTCACAACTATAACAATTCAAACGATAAGATTTAAAAAGAGTGAGCATTACATCTGTAGGGGCTACATGAAATCTTCTTAAATAGAGTTAAACTCGTTAAAAAACTTACTTTTAATATAAAATAATTCATTAAAATAAAAATAAATAAATAAATAAATGAAAAATATAATAATTACCCCTAAAAAAGTGAGAAATGGCAACTAAACAACTAATGGGATAATTAGGCCCCTTACAAATAAACTAAAATATCTTAAAGTTTAAACTAATCTTATATTTATATATTTAACTTTTGTTGAATTTTAATCACAAAAGTCTATACAGAAACGTAAATATTATAGATTATATCATAACTCACCTTATGTAAATAATTATTATATCATTTGATCAGTTCTACTATTCATCAACTACTTTGAAAGAGGCATGTTCAAAACATGGCAAAATGCCACTTAATTAGGAGAAATGTTGCCAGATTTTACCAATAGAAGAAAGGCTCCTCGATGCATTCTTTTCCCCCAACTTTCATATTCGTTTCCCTCACTTAGCGCATGCACATCCATTACCCCTCCCCCCCCCCCAATTTTTCTAAATTACCCCATTTGGGGTAATTTACCCCTGATCCCCGACCACTGGTCGAGGGTGTTGGATCACGCAACTTTAAGTTCCCCTCGGCCGTCTCGATCCTGTTTGCCAGGCAACCCTGGGCTGCCCTGAGTCCTGCCATGTAGTCGGTATGAGGAAGAGCCAAACGCTTGTCTGGTCGCCCAGTCCCACAGGACTCTTTGGTGCTCTCGTTCCCACCAATTCCTACATGTCAAGGAACCTAGCAGAAGATAATCTAACATCCGTGGCGTCATGGACATCGCGAACCAGGTGATGCGGAGATTCCAATGCCCCGATAGGACTCAGGGCGCTCTGTGTCGCTAAAGATCACGATCCGGTCTCCGAACTGCGCACGACGCGTTATCTCACGTCCGAATGGTGTATTGCAACCAGCTCGGCCGTGAAGACAGAGTCAACGCCTCGCTGACTTCAAACAGGGGGGATAAAGCATGAAATCTGACTCCCTCCTGTGACGTGGTCATCCGTATACAGTGGGACGGATCCAGCGCGACACAAATTGTGTTCCAAATGGTAGAACGTAATTCTCCCGGCGCTGCGGAAGTTTTGGGAGGAGGTGCGTGGCAACAAATAGACCAAGGTAGCGACTTAGGCAGAATCAAAGGCGCCAAAGGCCCGAAAGCTACACAGAGCTATGTAAAGTTTCCTAGGCCTAAACAAAAAGGGGTTTACGGTATGGCTGGCGTTTCTTGGCTGTATAGGTACCGTCAAGATCGGCTGCGGATGTAGTGAGAACCGTGAGAGCCCACCTGACGACTGCCTACTTGGGACATATGTCACCGTACTCACCATAGCTTACTAGTAGTCTATATTAAAAAACAAAAAACAATATATAAATAAAATAACAAAGAGAACAAAGGACAAAGGCTAAAAACAAAACAAAAAGGCAACAAGGAAGCGGGCCAGGCCTGCCTTACCCCGGCGCAGGAACATGCGACCTAAAACAGTCAAATTAAGTGAAGTGGAGGAGGCCAGCCTCCTCTAAAAAGTCGTATAGTCCGCAAGTCCTATCACGAACCAGTCCCGAGTACAAGGGACAAGTGATAGCGACCCCGCTCGTCCCGGTACCGGGACGGGTAACGTGCGGGAAGATCACCCGAACAGTCTAGGTGACAACGCAGTCGTCACAATATGGCACAGGCGAGCGCTGCATCCCGCGAGTGTGTCCAATTCGGAGACGACAGAAAGCAACCTAAAGCCGTCGCGCCATTGGAGGGTAGGTCCATGAGAACAGTCGCGGCGGAATGGCACGTAACTTAAAGTTCACCTCGACCCTCTCCCATCTTCTTTGCCAAGCAGCTCGGAGGGTTGCCCGCATTCCTGCCATCTAATCGGTGTGATGAAGATCAAAGCGCTGGTCTGGACGCCCAGTCGTCGCGGACTCGTTGGCGCCCTCATTCCTCCCAATTGCTACATGCCCAGGAAACCAGCAGAAGATGATCAATGGAGATACCAATGCCCCGATAGCACTCATGGCGCTTTGTGAGTCGCTATAAATCACAACTGGTCTCCGAACCGGGCACGTCGCGTTATCTCGCGTACCGAGTGGTGTATTGAAACCAGCTCGGCCGTGAAGACAGATGCAGCGCCGCAGAGCCCCACTGACTTCAAAAAGAGGGGATAGAGCGTGGAAACCGACCCGCTCTTGGGACTTGGAGCCATCCGTATACACTGGCACGGTTCCAGTGTGACACGTAGTGTGCTCCAAAAAGGCCGAACGCAATACTCCCGTCGCTGTACAAGCTTTGGGAGCAGAGGCGTGGCGACAAATAACAAAGGTCGCGTCCTGGGCAGAACCAGGGGCGCCACCGGCCAGTGAGCTATGCCGAGCTCTCGAAGGAGTTTCCTAGCCCTAAACAAAAATGGCTTGGCGTATGACTGGCGTCTCTCGGCGGCATAGACACCGTCAATATCAGCTGCGGATGCAGTGAGAGCTGTTGACGACTGAGGGAGGCACCGGGCTCGCGCGTACAGGCGAATAATGCACTGTGCACGGCGCGTGACATTTCCCCAGCATCAACAAGTAGTCTCTCAGTGGGGGACGTGCGGAAGGGCCCGGTCGCCAGGCGAATGCCGGGGGGGTGGAATGAATCCACTTTCTGCAATACACGCTCGGCTGGGGATGCATAAAACTCGCATCCGTAGTCAAGCTTCGAACGAACACAGTAGCCCTATCAGCACCACATGTGCTAGACGTCACGGAACATAGAATGTCCTTGGGGCAAATATGGGCCTCTCAGGTGAGGTGTATGTCGAAAACAAGATAAAGGAAACGGTTCGAATCCACCATTTAGAAGCGATCCCTGTTTAGGAAAAGGTCCTGGTCGGGCTGGAGTCGTAGATGGCGGCAGAAATGCACCACCTTTGTCTTGGCCAAGGAAAACCGAAACCTGTTGGCTTTAGCATAGTGGGAGCTGGAGTTCAATAATTGTTGGAGTCGATGTTCCAGAGTTGGCATCTGAGACGCACCAAAAGAGAGATAAACGGCAGCGAGACCCTCTATTCCTGCTCCATTTGGATGGAGAGGGATTCCCACACTACTACACGGAGTCGACGATCTCGCATAGATTGCGAAATAAAGATTGGGAGGGGTGGATTTGAAGGGGTGCGAAAATGTATCAGAGAAAAATTCCTTCCAACTCGATAATATAAATAGCTGATTAAATTACCAACTCAAAACGACTAAGCCGTGACGTGATGGCTAGAGTACATATTGGCGTTTAGATCTAACGGTACCGCGTTCGAAACTGAAAAGTCCAAAACCTTTTATGAAGAAATCTCAAGAAGAAAACGGAAAGATAATCAGTCATTTCCTGAAATACAGACTACTACGCCCGTTCTAAGCAGCATCGAGGCAGTTTCTTAGGTGGCCACGCCCCAGAAAATGATAAGTGTAATGGGAAAATGGCCACCGAGGATGTTATCGACCACCTCCCACCCTAAATCAGGCTGTGCATCCGGAGATCAGAGGGGAAGATAAAGTCAAGAAAATGATTCAGTTCTCGGCATTGATGAGTAAACTCCACATTTAGGACTATTAAATCCATCTCGTTATGGACCTTAATCTTTGGATTGATCGTGTAGTGACCCCAGAATGGGGTGTCTACCATTCAGTTCCCGAGCACGAGAAAGGGCCTCCTCGGTAACAGTACTTTGACACGGCTCGTCCGCTTCGAAGTACGGCTAATTTGGAATGCACGCATAAATAATAGCATACCTCTTATCCAGATGTAGTTGAATTGCTACTGACTAAAAGGATATATTTATAACGAATAGAAGAACGGTGGCATCATGCTAGGTATAAATCGCGCATCCTCCTGCCCGCCCCATATCTCGTAATGATTGGGTCGCAAAACCTTAGATCCTGGGATAGTCAGGGAAAACGCAGCCAGAATTGTCTCCTGCAAAAAGATGGGTAACGGGAAACGAGAGGAGAAAAGCCTGCAGAGCTATTCCCAGTTGGCTGGAGTACATGGCAATTTCATTGAAAGTATATACCCGCCAGGCCTAGGTCTAAGATGCAAGGCCTCTCTTCGATAAGTCCCTCACACGAATGGCTGTACGCTTCCCGGAGGAAAAACTCCTGGCGCTGAAGGTGCTGGCTCTTCGAGGACTTATCGGTGGAGGTTGGGCTCGTTATGCGAGTCTTTACCTTCCCCTGCCTCAAAACCTTTGGCGGACAGAGGTATGGGTCCCTTTTTTGGATGGTCCCGTGTATCCGAGCAGCCCGATCTAGTCTTGGGTGTGGGGGTGTGAACCTTAGTTTCTTTGGTGCTGTCTTCCTTTCGGAGGATAGCTTTATGATTCCTTCAAGACTACCTTTGGGGGGTTTGGCTCTTGAGGCGCGAGTCCGTTTCGTCTTACGGGAAACGATCACGCGGGGAGGGGAGCCTCGGGTTTGGCAGAAGTTGGCTTTGAGACCTTTGTGCTGCGAGCTCTATCAAGAGAGCGCCGGAGGGGAGGGAGGTAGAACACCTAGAAAGGGTTCCGAATGGGCACCGAAGCGTCCGTGCTCGTAGGCCTGGAGGGTCCAGTAGCAGAGGGCGCATTTTTAACAATCGAGGCATAAGGCGTCTCGGGTAACGCTGGGCGCGACACGATTAAGTCCTGAGGATCTCGAAAAGAGCGTTGGACCAGCTTTAAGGCCAGGATCTCCCTCTCCAGGAGTTACGCTGTACATTGCGTCGAGAAGCATGGTGCGTCTCCCCGGGAATTGACAACTAAACTAATTCCCTCGATTAAAAATAAGTCGTATATAGAAAGATTAAATATATTAAAACTACGAACTCTCGAAACTATGTGATTGCGAGGTGAGCTTATCGAAGTATTCAAAATTCTAAATAAATTTGAAAACGTAAATTATGGAAAAAAAAGTACGACCATGGTATCACACGTAACAAAGGTTTTAACCTGAAAGGACGGAGGAGGTTTCAAATGAACATAGCTAAAATAAATTTTACCTTTAAAATCATTGATAAATGGAACGCATTCCCTCGGAGGTGTTAAATGTGAATAGTTTGAAAAAACAAAATTGACAGTTATTTTACGAATAATGTTTAAATACGGAGCCCTGTTGTAGAATCAATGTCGCGTGAGTAAGCATCGTGGCGACAATGTCCAAAGGAGGACTATTAGCATGTTAGTATAGAATGGGACTGGCTTTTAAGTGGAATAGTTGACTAAATAGTCTTCGCTGGCTCCCTGTAACTATGTAACTTATTGTTTATAGCTTTGGAACCACTTACACAGACTTCGGGTAAATCCAACTTTGCATGTCTACACGAGCGATTCATATTCCAGAAGCGGTGACATAGTAGCACCTCTGCGACAGTGGCATGATGCCTCGACATCGTAGTTATATCAACTGGGACGTCGACTCAAGGAGCCTGTATCGATCGAACGTGAAGAAGTGTACGAGTGGGTTGGGTCTAGAGGTTCCTCCCTTAGTTTCCTCATCGCACTTTCAAACTTGAGTCTCCTTGCTCGGTCAGCTCTTCGGTGATGTCTTCTCAGGTGTAGTGCAAATATTCCGTCGCATAGACCACGACTTTCACGAAATTCGTGGGAAAGTGCCGTCTCGCCTTCACTGGCAAGACATTGAGTGTCAGGAGAGGACTAATAATGGCCGCCTTAGAAGGGTGTGCCGCATTCACCAGAACGCTCCCATCCGAGAAACGAATGACCTTCGGCTCTTTATCAGTTAATTTGGCTAATGCTATCCTCTAATGGAACATGTGACTTTTGGCCAACATGCTAACTGGAGCGAGCAACTAAAAAGCGTTTGAAGCCGGCAGGCTAGAAAAACAACAACAGGTTTTCTCTTAATAAGTTGCCCGACGTAATAGATATGCTCCACTCACCACTCTTGCAACGTTGGTTTTTGTTTGGCCGCTACCCGACCGATGGCGCCTCGCTGCCGAACGAACGTATTCGCTTGCTGAAGCAGCAGCAGAACCGTTCGTTTCAAGAGCCCCCGCTGAGGGAGAGGAACCACCAGTCTTCTTTGAGTGCTTTTTTTTGGAGAGGAGGGCGGGTAGCGAACCCGTTTCTCTCCACCCTTGGAAGGGGCTCCGAAGGTTGGACGGACTTTCCTCAGCAATATCCCTCACCGAAATGGAGATTTTGGCCGTCAAATAGGCTCCAGGCGGGAGAGGGTGTCTCTTCTCTTTGCGAGTCCTCGGGGACCCGTGCCTCTTGAAGTGCTTGCAAAGCAGCCGACTCAGACTATGTCCGGCGCTGAGCCAAGGTTCGCCCCAAACATCCGTGATAATCTCCACGTCAGTGCCTCCTCCAAAGGTTACGGGTATCACGATCGGGAAAAGAACGCCTATGACCAGTCACAAACGTCAGTGGGCGGAGACATGCCGACATACAGTTGGCCTGTGGGGGTCGAACCAAGTAAACATTCGTTTGAAAAATTTAAACGGCTCATACATTAAACTTATAAATGGGAAGATAAACTTCCCGCTTTGTATTATTTCTTTTTCGTAAATGGGAAGATAGACTTCTCTCTTTGTATTAATCTCTTTCGTAAATA
Source organism: Ceratothoa steindachneri (assembly GCA_963969495.1). NCBI lineage: Eukaryota > Metazoa > Arthropoda > Malacostraca > Isopoda > Cymothoidae > Ceratothoa > Ceratothoa steindachneri. The sequence continues at coordinate 131,712,420 of OZ018323.1, forward strand.
GGAAGATGGACTTCCCGCTTAGTATTCTCTCTTTTTTAAATGGAAAGTAAAGCTCCTTAGTATTATATCTTGTAAATAAAGGAACGAAAATCCCAGTGTACTCGGTCGATCAAGGAGCCTACCGAAACCGTTGCCTCCTGTGCCAAGTAGTGAGGTAAAGGGAAATGTGATGGACTTTTTTGGAGCACAAATCGTGCGGGTCACAGAGAGCGACATTGTTGAGTCGATGCTACTTGGGAGCTTCTGTTATTCTCCTTGGAAGACCTCGTAGGGAAAGGTTCACGCCATCGATGTCGCTTCCCCAAAGTTTTACCTCCTTTGCAGAGAATACACATTCAGTATCGTGTGCTGGATCCGAGTTCTGATTGAATGCTTAAAAATTCGGAAAATGGATTTCAGCCGTGTTTATGCGCAAACGGGTTGACCGTTATTAACCTTTTAAATCTATCATGACACTAATTGGACAATTATTGCAGTGCTTATGTCTAAAAGCTGATTGGTCAATTTGTTAACGCTAAGGCTGTTATTCCAAAATGAACATAAGTATGACGATTAAATGTATCTCAATCCTGATTGGTTGAATTTTTGTAATGTTATGAATAGTTCAAGTGACTATTTATATAGGTGTACTTTTGTGGAAAAGACAGCCAGAAAAGGGCTGCTAAGATTTAACTGATATCATTATTTCTCTCGTACGTTATTTCTGCAAAAAGAGGTAAAGTCAAGTGAAGAATGATAAACATTCCCCGAAGATTCTTTCGCGTAAAAGTTCCCTCCAAGTGTAAACAATAAGTTAAAGTGAAGAACAAATATTATCATCCAAAGTGCCAGTGACACCATAACTAGGACGGATTACAGCAAGTAAATATACTTCCCAAAATTTCATTCTCAAGAAAAAATAAAAGGTAAAGTGGCATTGAAATTTAAAAAAATATTTTTTTCTCCTCTATTCTGATCTCCCTCTATAGCTTTACACCCAATAAGCCGACAATGGCGAAATTACAAACGACATCCTACGTATAAGTCTTAGGACTCTCCCCGAAAGTTCAAAGCCTGACCGCGGAGAAGTCTTCTCGATAGTCTACGGGGAGCTAGATGTCGTTCTCGTCAGACTCATTGACACCCTTTCGGGTATACGGCTATATGCCAGAAAGAAGCGGACGCAGAACACTTGGACTCGTCCAAAGCAACACAAGTATTCAACACAATAAACATAACCTCTAAGATCCCACCCCAAATTCAGGCACACAGAAGTATTATTTGCCGGAAATTAGACTCATGGGTGGAGCACCACTCAAGCGTTGATATTTCCCACGAAGTTGAAAGAAATCAACAATGGGCTAAGGTCTCTGAGGTAATCAAACTCAGAGACTACACCCATGTGTTTAAGGTGATATTCGAAGACCCGGATATGGCATAGAAATCAAAGGAGCTCGGTCTCCTCCTCTTTCGCGTCAGGGTGGACCCTGACCGGATAGAAAGAGAGGAGTTCACAGAAATACAGACGTGCTTCGAGTGCTATAAAAATGACTAGCACACAACTAGAGCGTGTCCACAGACCGAAGTTATCTGCTTTATATGTAGCAAAGTTGGTCACAATTGGCGTGACTGCAAGAGTAGTGAGAGAAAATGCATAAACTGTAATGGTGACCATGGAGCCATGGCGATGTCATGCCCAGTTAAGAAGGAGGCGATTAAAAAAAAAACGTAAAAAAGAAGAAGAAGCTAAGACTAACAGGTACTGTGCCAAAGTGGCAAAGGCGGCAGTCGACGAGGCTTAAGCTCAGCGGACTTACCTTAAGGTAGAAAGCAAGCAATCTACAAATATCATGTGCTGCATATACTATGCAGACATAGCAAACCTCACCAAGCCAGGCTCATTTAAAAAAAACTAAACCAGATGCTGGTCAAAAATGGAATGGACGAGATGTGGTTTACGGAGAACCCTCCCTCTGAGGAAATGCAGCCTCCTCAACCAGCCACTACACAAGTAGAAACTGTTCCCGCTCCGGCAAATCACCAAAACAATCCTGAACCCCAAACAATAGAACCCTCCAAACCAGATTCAGAGGTACAATTCGCCAATGAACAGAAAACAAAACACCGCCACGGTAGCCGTACCAAACGGTCACCCCACCGGCAGAGGATGAGATCTACTTCATCGTCAAAAGAGGGCAAACATGCCTACCATGGCAGAAAATTCACCACGGAGAGCGCCCCATTCCCTGAAGAACGGACAAAGACGTCAGTGAAGGCATGACCACCGGCCGTTACAAGTGGGAGTATAGTGAGGACATTCCAGAGAGGGAGGTCGAAGAAGCCCTCATCCTTGGAATGGTCCGACTCAACCAAGACACGTTCTCTACTATCACGACCTCGGAATTCAGTAAAAAGAGATCCGGCAAATGCCGATCTCCACCAGCCAGCCCCTCCACCCAAAGAAACTCTATAAAAGGAACGACTAATCGACAGACAACATGGACAGTGACAAGATTTGTCAACCCTACAAATGAACACTAACGGATGGGACACCAAACAAGTGACTTACGGAAACATTATCAGACAATGCGACACTAACATCGCTCTGATATCAGAACACGGAAACGACACGACGCAGAAGAATATGAAGATCTTCAACTATAGCATAATAACAAAGAGGAATTGAGTTAAAAATACTCCCATCTTTAGACGAATCCTATCTGGCCATCGAGATCCAAAACACCCTGGGGGCTCCGGTGGTGTCCACAGGGTACCAACCTCCGAGACGAGACTATATCCCGATGCACAATTTTCTCCAACTTTGTGCACACGGGAGAACAGTCTTGTTTGAGGGAGGTCTCAACGCCAGATGTCAGGAATCCGGATACATCGGACGTCTAAACAATGAAGAACTTTATTGACAGGGGTATTGTTGCCTGCATTGTGCCCGACTTCCCCACTTATGTGTCCGACACCTGCGCAACCAAGCCGGATATCACCCTGACCAGCTCACAATTTCCCTACAATTATTATATCCAACCCGCCCCACTAATCCCAAGCGACCACGTCGCCATCATGATTAAAATATCAAGCCCAATTCAGATACCCGTCAGGGAGAGAAAATGCTTCTCCCGAGCGAACTAGGAAGAGTATCGTACCCTTCTCGGTGAGGTACAGGCCTCAACCACTTCATGAAGCCACCCTGGAGGAGATCGACCAGGAACTGGCAAGGTTAACGGGGGAAATGGTTGAGGCGGACCGCGCAACAGTACCCAGAACCTACAAAACGTTACTAGCACCAAGGTTAACAAAGGAGATATATGACCTAACGGACGAATAGAGAAGACTATTTGAAGAAATTAGACTGACTGGCACATACAGAGTTAAAAGCAGACGGTAAAGAACACTAAGGACTGAAATGAAGACACACATAACAGAACAAAAAACAGCACTTTGGAATGACCTCATAGATAGTGGAATACACTATCAAGATTAAAGAGTAATCCACCTGACAAAAACATACTCCGTAACAAAGACGACGGGACAAAAATGGACGCTGCAGAAACGGAAGAAGAGTTCAGAGACTACTGGAAGAATGTATTTACCAGCACACCAGAAGAGAACGAACGCTTTGACGACCTAGACTTTGAGGAACACATTCACGACCAACTAAGACAAGAACTAGACAGGACATACCCCTTCAATAATACAACTGCTGGCAGAGAGATGACTGGTTATGGACGGAAGATTACCAAGAAATCCTAACGACGCTACGTACATTCAAACAGAGAGCACCAGGTAAAACGGAATTGATCAAACTTAACTTCTTGAACGCCCCCCGTAACATCTTAGAGGGGCTGGTCAATATAATGCGTGCCTAAACGTTGGCTATTTTCCGGACGAATGGAAGATCGATAAAATGATTTTCTTCATTCCAAAAGCCGGAAAACCGCCGGACAGACCAGCAAACTTCAGACCCATTTCCCTCCTCGAAGTGGCAGGCAAGGTCTTCGAAAAGGTCCTTGCTAATAGAGTCCAAGATTTTATGGAGGATAACAACCTCCATAACCAACACCAGCATGGATTCAGAAGAGGAAGAGAGACTGATACGGCGCTAGCAATCATCGCAGAAAAACTGGCGAAGATTGCTAGCCAAAAAGGGTATGCTGACCTGGTGCTCAGAGACGTTAAGAAGGCATTTGACAAAGTATGGAGGACTGTGCTTCAGTACAAAATACTAAGACTTGGACTTCACCCACGACTAGAAAAATTCTATATGACTACCTTATAGACAGGATAGCGTATATACAAATATATCTACCCGATCCGGTCAGGAAAGATTCTCTGTACGTCCAGTTCGCTGACATCTCTCAGATCATGACTGCCTCCTTCAAAGGTCCCGAACTCATGGCACAAATTACAGCCAGATAAATCGACCATGTCATCAGGTTCTAAAGAAGATGGAAAATCGCCACTAACACCCAGAAATTTAAGGTGATTCCACTCTTCCGTAGGAAACGGGGCCCATATCGAAACTCATGACGCTCGCATTCCATACAGCACTGATGGGACAGTACTAGGAATAAAGATAGGTAAAAATGGATACGGAAGTCACGTTGCTCAGACAGCAGCGCAAGCGAAGGTCGATCTCACCAAGCTATTCAGGTTCCAAAATCTGAACATGACCAACAAAAAGAAGATATACAACGCGCTCATAAGATCAAAGCTGCTGTATCCACCTATACCAATCAACACTAGTTCCCAAAAGAAATTGCGACTCCTCCAAAGGGTACAAAATAAAGGAGTACTCATAATAACGAACGCTAGGAGGAGAGTAAAGAAGGAGGCAGAGGGACCTACATCACATGATCCAGATGACTCCAATTAACTTGGTACTGCAAAGAAGAGCCCTAGAAATCTGGAAGTCCCACGACACATGACGGACGAAATCAGACAGAGACATATTGACATCCCATTGGAGGACATACACAGAAGAACGCTAGACTTCATCAGTAGTAAAGCACAGACCGAAAGACAATAAGAACCAATCTACACATAAGACTATGCACATGTAACAACGACAAACAATAAACTACACAAAGAATATACTCGTACAATAAGAAGAACACTAAAAATACATAAACGAACAACGAGTGAAATACAAAAGATACAGAAGACACCTACAAAGGTGTACAAGAAACCGCCATAATCTACATGAACAAAATGAAAACACAAGCAATAACATCACAAACCAGGAACAACACAAACAAACAAAAAACAGAAAGAGCACGCAAAATAACATGAATATAAGACCAAAAACAATGAGAACACCAATCTCAGATAAACGCCTGCGATTCTCTATCACCAGGGATTTTCTACTCTACCCTTCGATCTCCCTTTCACCAGGAAAATCTATCTCTATCTATCCATCTCCTACTATTTTATATATATATATATATATATATATATATATATATATATATATATATATATATATATATATATATATATATGAAGCAATTGCAATCTTCTATGTGTGTATATATTTTCCTTTCACAACTTAATATATCCAATATCCAGTCAGAAAAGGTTATCATTATTTTCCAAGAAGAAAAGTTGTCATTACTGGTCGCCATTTGGAAGCTTATTCCAGCTATTTACCTACGAATAAAGAATCCAACTAAATATATTTTCCTTCAGCCTATAAGGAAGCGTTTGATCACATAACCCAGCCTACAAAACTATAAGAGAGAATTCGTTACCCACACAAACCCTATTTGACAAAGATAGTTGGAGGGGAGCCTCTCAACCAGTCATAGTAGTGCTGTCACTATTTACTTCATTCGCCCTAATACGCGCGAGGATTTGATATTAGGGATGGAATCCGAAATTTTGATAGTTTGCCAACAATCGAAATCTCGTAAATTTCTGATAATTTAAAACCTAGATTTGCGGGGCATATCCCGCGTTCAGCCGCTCCTCCATACCTCATCTCAGGTCTCTACCCTGGATACGTTAAAAGTTGGTGTTCTCGCCTGTTCAGCGACGAAGACAAACCATAAGCTACCCAATGGCTGATCTCCCTCTAAGGGCCACAACCCCCCACAAAGTCAGAGAGGAATGGAGGACAGGGTGTATTTCCTTACTAGGTCGTACTAATCGTCGACTGATCCGTTGTGACAACCCAGAGACGGGACCCGAGACTTCCCGTTGGCCTAGCAACACCCGAGAACGGTCGTAGGGAGGTTGCCAGCCGAATACACCCAGGAAATGGGTTATTGGTGGAAGACCGATCTTCCCATTAATCGTGCCCCAACACCCAAAACTCAAGGGGCTTTCTGTTACAGCTGTCATCTGGGGGATTTGGTGCCCCTTCCGGCCACAACGCCCGCAGCGGTATCTGCTGTTAAATATCTTTCATACATTTTCACTTGCCCATCTTCACACATCTCTCAGGTAGCGAAATTTAAGCACATTGGGTAAGGTTAGTCAACGGATGGAGTCACGATTCGGGCGGCTTTATGGCGGATCTCACACCCGCGGTTCGGTATCCACTTTAATCACTAAGTCCAAACTGAGAAATAAAAGGCATCTTAAAGAGGGGAGATAGGGGGTAAAACCCTTATCAATTCCTTGGTTTTCGCTGTAACTAAAAGCAATCCTAAACATTGGGGCAGGAAGTGGTGAGCTTGAAGCCTCTAGAAACACGAGAAAGGAGCCAGTGGGGATCGGGGGATTCGTCTTCAGTCCTTAGCTATACGCAAAGACCTTAATGGGAAGGCTCCGGCAGATCCCACTCGGTCATGGCGATTAATCCACACAACTTTGATAGGACAAAGAGGGTAGGGAAGAGGGCATTTGTTTAGTGGCGTTGATGCACACGAACCACACAGCGGTAGAATTTTGAATTATTATTATTACCAGGCTTCCAATATAGTTTACTTACTGCGTTGATACCGACCAGCTGTTGGCAGGCATTTAAAATAAAAACGCAGACAAAACCGGCCGAATATCGGCGGTCGGCGAAGAACTGATGCGCCCCGCCTTCAACTTTCATTTCTTTGTCGATGGAAGCCGCGATCAAGGCGATCTCCTCCCGGGCGATCACTTGGACATTGCCGTCGCGCAGCTTCCACAGCACTGGTACGAGGAAAGGACGTCAAAACACAACCCTATAAACTTTACGCTTCAAAAATTAGCGCAAAACTTTAGTGAAAGAGAATTGATAAAACACCCCTTCCCTCAAAAATTGATCATACAAATTATGTATTTGGTAAAGATAATTAGCTATAGACAGATTTACCAAGTAACAAAGCGCAATTGCATAAGTACTGTACTCGAGTAACTTTGTTATGTTTCTTACTTCCTAAAAAGTACTCACTAATTTGAGTACTTGCACTTCTGCGCAGGGCTGTGGAGTCAGAGTTGGTTAAAAACATCGGACTACTGTTTTTATCTTATATATAAAGATAATCCTTGGAAAGTTGCGTTTTTTAAATTTTCTTATGGTCGAGAGTAATATAACAATATTTCTCATTTTTATCTACATTATATCACTAAATAACTTTTGTAGCGTTGTACTCACATACATTACATGTATACACTATGAAAGTCTTCTCAGAATCTTCCAAGAAGATTCTTGAAAGAGCTTCCCAAAATGTTTAGGAAGAATGCACAATCGTCAAATAACTGGCGTTTGTTTGTAAACAACATGGCTGATTCAATATCAAATGCTTGGTTTCCAATAAATTCCCTTGAAAAGAATAACTAAATTGCAACTTTCAATGCTAAAATTACTGATATATATATATATATATATATATATATATATATATATATATATATATATATATATATATATATATATAAATATGGAAGAAAATGGTAAACCACAATATTTGAATCAAGATTTTACTTATAACTATCGGACTAGTTTCGGCAACATGCCATTTTCAACTAATAAAGAAGACGTTAGGCAAGGAGCACAGTATACATAAGGTAAGACACATCCTAAACAAAATGAAACAATCTGGAAAAAAATAATATACTCGAGTAAATCTGCCGTGAATGACAAGCTAAACAAAATAAAATGGAACCGGAAACAATCTGGAGAGTTGCTAATCCCCAAAACGCATTGGGCCCGGGGGCTTATAGATACGATTGGCGACTCTATTCGTTATATATTTGTTAAATTTGTATTGCCCTTCAGATACTCAAATATAATCGCTCTTGTAAAACACCACTACATGTATGAGCTTACCAAACCTACCTTGGAGGTATAAAACCTGCAGCTATGATAGTAACTGCGTTTTCCCCGACTTAGTCAGTGTTGAAAGATTGTTTTCTGCATTGAAATTTACAAAATCAGATCTTAGAGCTTCCATTAAGCAAGATCTTGCAGAAGCTATATTATTCCTAAAAAATAATAATTAAATAAATTTTTACTCTTTGTTCTTTTGTTTTTTCGTAAATATTTATATAGGTATGATTATTTTTTTTGTTTTATGCATATACGAGTATATATTAGGATATATTTTCTCTTTTAAATTTTCGTTTTAATTATGCATATCAGGAATTTTTTCTTTTGAAATGTCCCAAAACTCTGAATTTAGTTTTCTTTTCTAAATAAAATTTTCATATCGCATACTTTAGTAGTTTATTTAACCACTTAAGCTGATAATTGATAAACTATAGGTTGGAAAATAGCCACATGATAAACTCAATAAAGAGGAAGAGCCATCATCACAGTTTTCATGCAATAAAGGATGTTTAAGATTATTAGATAAAACCCATAGTTTGAGTCGGAGTCGGACTATTGAAAATCTAAGGAGTCGGAATCGAACTATTGAAAATCTAAGGAGTCGGAGTCGGTGTTTTGGCCGACCGACTCTACACACCTGCTTCTGCGTGCGTACTTTTTTCATGTTACTTTTACTTTATTACATTTGAAAAGCATAGTATTCGTTACTTCTCAGTTAATTTTGGCCAATCACATACCTAGAATCACAAGCGTGATCTCTGGTTTGAACCAATCATAAGCGCTTGTTCATATTTGGACCAATCACATGCATCCTTTCATACCCGCTAGAGAATTCGTGTCTTTCCGGCCAGAGAGAGGGCGTCAGTTTATTAAATTCTTTCTCATTGTCCTAGACTCCTAGCGTACTGCCGCGCCATTACTGGACCATCATGAGTTCTACCCCTACCATTGAAAATAAAAATAGTGGCGATTCGCACCCATGGCCATACTTGGAATCATTTTTCAAGTACAAGAAAAATGTGGGAAACTTTGTAAAAAGGCAATGTTAGTTAACTAGACTCATATTCTGGAATTTTACTTTTCGTATAAACTAGACTTTCTAATTAATAAGAGGGATATTTACAGCTTGACTGTTAAGTCCAGTTTAACTGAATTCCAATATATAATGGTCAGTACAACGGGTATAAAAGAGTTTACTGTACAGTATACTGAATAGTGTCTGAGGTGCTGGATACGTTACTATTTGTCGCAACTTTTTACTTTCACTACTTGAGTACTCCATGAATAAGATAATCTATTACTTTTACTTAAGTAGATTTAAGTTTGGGTACTTTTACTTGTACTTTGAGTAAAATCTGGTCAGGGTAACAATACTTTTACTTAAGTATCAAAGCAGAGTACTTTTTACAACACTGGGCAACGTTGGATCGTTTGGCAATTGATTTTTTTACTTTGCTAATTAATCAAAGAAATGAACTTGTTTTGCGCTACTTTTGGCCACGTTCAGTCTGGAGACACTCACCTTTGTGTGCTTGCGAGGCGTCGCCTTTATTAAGAAAGAGATGCGTCGGGGAGAGAGGTAAGAAGGGGTGAAGTAAAAGACTCGGAAGGACGTACACAAAATGCCCACCCACAAGGTATGCCCAAGTTGATGCCTTTCCTGAAAGGAAACGAAGAATACAGTAGATTCCGGCAAATTAAAAGGGCCATTTATTATGACCGTTCACATTAATAGACCAGATTTACATAATATCCAAAAGTATATCATAGAAAGGAAACGAGTACGTTTTCAGGCGTTTATTATTACTATTTAAAACTAAGAAACGAAAACCAACGAAGGAATCTCCACCTGAAAGCTTATAAAGAGAGATCCGTGGAGGAAGTGGCGAAGATTGAGTGACTGAAAATGTGGGGAATATGTATATATATATATATATATATATATATATATATATATATATATATATATATATATATATATATATATATAAGCACAGAACAATCTACGCGTTGGGGCATGGAGGGCACGAGGCCCTTAATATCCGAAATATATCGTGAATTCATCCCCCTCTCCGACAAATATGATTATTTTTTTTACATTTTAGGAGCCCATCTGGCGACAACCTCCTAGGGCAGAAGTCGCCGTAATCACTCCACAGCCTACTACTAGGCTAGATTAAAAAATAAAAAACAAAATAAAAAACAAAACAAAACTAAGACACAGGATAAAAAAAAAGGAACAACAGCAACAAATAAAAACAAAAACAGGATAATGCAACAAGAAGGAAACACGCTCCGGCGTCGGGGGTAGGCCCGCTTTGCCCCGGCGCAAGAACAGCGACTTATAACAAAGTCAAATAAAATGGAAGAGCAAAATGTCGTATAGTCCGCAAGCTCGTGTGCACGAATCCATCCCGAGTGCAAGGGACAACCGTTAGCGACGCCACTCGTCCCGAGTGCAAGGGACAACCGTTAGCGACGCCGCTCGTCCCAAGTGCAAGGGACAACCGTTAGCGACACCGCTCGTCCCGATTGCAAGGGACAGGTAACGTGCGCGAAGATGACGCAGGGTGGGGAATTAAACAAGAATGTATCGAAAGGTCTGGGAGACAAAGCACTCGTCACAATAAGGTTCCGGCCATGACTCCATCCCGCGAGCGTATCCAATTCGGAGACGACAGAAAGCAACCTGAAGCCTACGCGTCATTGGGGGGTAGGGCAGTGGGAACAGTCGCGCCTCAAAGGCACGCAACTTTAAGTTCCCCTCGACCGTCTCCCATCTTCTTTGCCAAGCAGCCCAGAGAGCTGCCCGTATTCCTCCCATGAAATCGGTGATAGGAAGAGCGAAACGCTGGTTTGGTCGCCCAGTCCTCACGAACTCTTTGACGTCCTCATAGGCGCCCTCATTCCCCGCAATTCCTACATGTCCAGGAGCCCAGCAGAAGATAATCTCAACATCCGCCCGGCTGACCAAAACAGTGGCGCCACGGATATCGCGAACCAGGGGATGTGAAGATTCCAGTGCCCCGAGAGCAGTCAATGCGCTTTGTGAGTCGCTATAAATCACAATCTGGCCTACGAATCGGGCACGTGGCGTTATCTCCCGTACCGTGCTGTGTATTATAACCAGCTCGGCCGTGAAGACAGCCGCAACGCCTGGCAGAGCCCCTCTAACTTCGAACAGAAGGGATACGGCGTGGAAACCGACCGCCTCTTGGGACTTGGTGTCATGCGTATACACTGGCACGGTCGAAAGCAATACTTCCGGCGCTGTAGAAGCTTTAGAAGCATAGACGTGGAAACAAATAGTCAAAGGTAGTACTCTCCATGGTGGCGTCGTGGGAAGAACATGGTGCCACCTGCCCGAGAGGTATACCGAATACTCGAAGGAGTTTCTAAGCCGTAAAGCTAAAGGGCTTAAGGTATGACTAGCGTCTTTTGCCGCGATAGGTACCGTTGAGATCAACTGCGGATTAAGTGAGAGCTGTGGGCGACTGAGGGAGGCACCGCCTCGCGCGTACGGGCGAATAATGCACTGTGCACGGCGCAGACCCAGTGGCATCTTCGCAGCATCGACAAATTGGCTCTTAATGGGGGACGTGGGGAAGGCATCGGTCGCCAAGCGAAGGACGGTGTGGTAGATCGAGTCCATCTTCTGCAATACACGGTTGACTGCGAATGGATAAAACTCGCATCAGTGGTAGAGCTTCGAACGAACAAATGATAGATAAAAAAATATGGCAGCAGCGCTAACAGCGCCCCAGGCGTTGAACGTCACGGAACGAAGAATATCCATGGCGTGGGTACAAGAGACCCTAAGGCTGCGAATATGAGCCTCCCACGCGAGGCGTCGGTCAAATACAAGACAAAGGAAATGGTGGGAGTGCACCACTTCAAGGCGACCCCCATTTAGAAACAAGTCTGGGTCAGGGTGGAGCCGTGGATGGCGGCAGAAGTGCACCAGCTTAGTCTTGGACAAGGAAAACCGAAACCTGTGTGCTTCGGCATAACGAGAGACGCGGTTCAATGCCTGTTGGAGTCGACGCTCCAGAGTTGGCATCTGGGCCGCGCCAAAAGAGATCGAAAGGTCATCCACGTAGAGTATAGCGAGAACATCTTCCGGCAGCACCGAGATGATGCCGTTGATGCTCAGGGCAAAGAGCGTGACACTGAAGACACTTTCCTGCGGGACATCCTCTCCCTGGTCCATTGGGCCGGAGAGGACCCCCCCCCCATCCGTACGCGGAATCGACGATCTTGCAAACATTTAGACAAAGATTAGGAGGGTCCCATCGCCCATATCGTGTGGAGCACGAGCGTCTCTATGCGTTATCATAGGCCTTCTCCAGATCGAAAAATACCGTGGCGTAGTGCTGTCTACGAAGGAAGGCATCGCAGACGGTATTTTCTAGTAGGAGCATAGCATCTGACGTGGAATGGAACTTGCAGAAGCCGTACTGTGCAGAAGAGAGATTGCCTCCGGTGACAGAAAAGATGGTTAATCTAACATTTACCAATTACTCCATCAATTTGCACACGCAGGAGGTTAGAGAGATTGGGCGAAAACCGACCGAGGTAGAATGATCTCTCCCCGGCTTGCGAAAAGCTAATACTGTAGCGATTCGCCAGGAGTCTCGGAGGATACCCTCTACCCAGATCCTGTTTAATGCATTTAGCAGAAAGGCCAGGCCTCGCTCAACCAGGTGTCAAAGCATGACGTACGGGGCATCATCCGGACCATGGCCGGTGTCCGCGCACAAAGAAAGAGCGGAACGCAACTCATTCAAAGTAAACCTGTCATTGAAGGGTTCTCCGCCTCTGGTGGTAAAGTCCAGTCGGCGGCCTTCCGCGACATTACGACATGCATTGAATGCTGGCGGGCCAGCATACCGGCTAGAGAATGCGGAGAAAGCGGGCGCGAAGGATTCCGCTAAGGGCACGGGGTCCGAGATTGCGGTCCCATTCTCCTGGAGAACTGAGGGGGGTCCTGCGAGAACTTGTCTCGAATCTTTTTGAGTCGCTTCCACATCTCTGCTGAGGGGCCTTCCCGCTAAGCAAAGACACGTATGCGCGCCAAGAAGAGGGGTGGGCGTGCTTCGAAACATACCAGAATCTAATCCTAGCTCGACGAAATTCACAGACAGTGAAATCGCTCGGGCGGCGCTTATAGCGAATGTATGCATAACGCTTCTATTTGAGGGCCGTCTCACACTCGGCTGACAACCAAGGGAGTGGTCAGCGTGCAAAACGTTCTAGGAATAGTAGTTAGGCTCACGGCGGTGAGGTTGCCGGAGAAGAATTCAAAGGCCTCATCTACCAACCTAAACTCCTCGACCGCGACAGAGAAATGTCATTTCCTGAAATGCGGACCACCGCGCCCGCGCCAAGCACCACCGGGGCGGCCTCTCAGGCGGATGCGCCCCAGAAAATGATATTTGAATTGGAAAGTGATCACTACCATGGAGGTCATCGACTACTCCCCACCCTAAATCAGGCTGTGCATCCGGAGAGCACAAGGATATATAGAAACATGAAAATGTAACGGTTCTCGTGTAGTGATGCGTAAACTCATCCATATTTCAAGACACCTATCTCAAGCTCCTCGATCAGGTCGGCAAGGACCTGACCTCGGGATTGATTGACTAGTCTCCACAGCAGGGGTGTCTACCGTTCAAATCTCAGAGCAAGATAAAGGGCATCGGCAACCGTGCCACGAAGCAGCGGAGGTCCTCTGCGTCGAAATCGGCTGATGGTGGAATATACGCGGAAATAACAGTATACCTACTATTCATGTGCAGCTACACAGCTACTGCCTGAAAGGAGGTATCTAAAGCAAGAGAAGAATGGAGACATCATGCAGGGTGTAAAGGGTGCTTCCTCCTGCCCCGCCCCCATCCCATGCTGGTGGTGTCGCAAAAAACCTTATACGCCAGGAGGGTGGGAATGAGGCACGCACCCAGCATGGCCTCCTGCAAAAAGATAGCTAAGGGAAAACGGGAGGAGAGAAGCATCCGCAGCTCCTCCCAGTTAGCCCGTAGTCTGCGGCAATTCCATTGAAGGAATATGCCCTCTGGGACTAGCTCGGATGATATGCGGGGGACCTCTTTTGAGAGAAGACCCTCAAGGAGGCAGAACTCGGGGCGCTGTCGCTTTCGAGTACTTATCGGGGGTGGTTGGGGTCGCCATACGAGTCTTTTCCTCCCTCCGCCTTGAAACCTTAGGCAGGAGGGGCGGAATCGGAGGCGGGGTATCACTTTTTGAGGGTCCACCATCTTAGAGCCACCCAGCCTACCACTGGGTATGGGCGTAGGAGCCGAAGCTCCTTTAGTGATTCCTTTCGAGGGCGGGGAGCAGCTTTAGGAACCCTGGAAGAAGGCCTCATGACCAACTTCAGGTGTTGCCTCCCGTAAATCTAGCGACTCGGTGGAGGCGCGCAGCCGCCTCGCCTTACGGGAAACAGTCATGTTGGGGGAATGGGTGGAGCCCTGGTTTTAGCCGGGGCTGGGTGTGAACCCTTTGTGCCACCAGCTTTACCAGGAGGTTGCCTGGGTGGGTAGAACCTGCAGAAGGGTTCCGAATGGCGCGGAAATGACCGAGCTCGTAGTCCTGGATGGACCAGGAGCAGAGGGTGCCTTTCTAAGCATTGAGGCGCAAGACGTCCCATGCAGAGCCGGGCGCGCTAAGACCAAGTCCTTAGCCTCGCGAAATGAGAGACGATCCTGTGCCTGAACGGCCATGATTTACTTCTCAAGGAGATACGCACTACATTGCTTTGAAGAAGCGGGAGGCGGCTCTCCGCAATTGACACACTTGGCCACACTCATCATGTGCGGCTTTGCATCAACTTACAGACTTCGGGTAACCCCGACTTTGCACGTCTACAGGAGCGAATCATGTGTGGCCGAAGCAGTGACAGTAGTAGCACCTCCGCGGCAGTGGCATGAATTGCCTTCACGCGGTAGCGGTACTAACCGGCATGTACCGACTCAGGGGGGGCTTGTCACAGTCGAACTTGACGAAGAGTGTAGCGGAGGGTCTCGAGGCCCCTCCCTGTTTTCTCATCGCACGTTCGACCTTGACCGATACTTGGCCTGCCAGCTCTAAGGTGATGTCTTCTATAGAGTAATCCAAGAGTTCCCTCGCATAAACTACTTCTTTCACAAAATACATGGTAGAGTGCGGCATCACACTCACTGGTCTGTCATAAAGTGTCCGAAGAGCACTAATCTTAGCCGCCTCGGATGGATCCGACAGAAGGCTTCCGTTGGAGAAACCGGTCACTTTCAGCTCTCTACCAATCAGGATAGCAATGCTCTTCTCTGAAGGAATATGTTGCCCTTGGACAACATGTTGTCTTCAGTGGAGCGGATAACTAGATAGCGTTTGAAGCCGGCGGGCTCGAAACCGCCAGGTAGCCTCTGAATGAGGGGCCTCGTCGTAATCGAGGGTCCGCTCCTCGCACTTACAATTTTGGTCTTAATCAGAGACTCTCCACCCAGGTAAGCACCGGGGGCGGACGTGCCGATCTTGGCTTGGTCGCTAACCTAAACGCCAGTGGACCCATCCGTTTCCGTGGCTCCCGCGGAAGGAGAGGAGCCCCGAGTCTTTTTGGTCTTTTTTTTCTGTTTCGTTTCTTTTTAGGAGAGGACGGTGGGGAATTAACCCGCTTTCTCCTCCGCCTGAAGGAACTCATAGGCCAGACGGCCAGCCTCTGCAAGATCCTTCTCTGAAATGGAGAAGGTCTTGGCAGTCACAGGGGCTCCAGCCGGGACAGGAGATCCCTCCTCTTCTTGTGAGACTTTGGGGATTCGAACCGTCTGAGGAGTATCTTGTACAGGGGCGGATTCAGGTTCCGTGCTTGGCACCATTCCTGGGTTCGACCTCATGGAAGATCCTACCACCTGGGGCTGGGTCACCTCAGGGACCATGTCCATCTCAGTGGGGCCTCCATGTGCCCCACCCCCCAAGACATCACGAATCCCATTCCAGAAACCTTTTGTCTCGTCCTGAGCCGGCGAACCGGCATGTGTCGGGGAAGATAGGGGGGCAGGTACAGTGACCCCTCTGTAAACTGAGAACACACGAATGCAGTACATTGAGGGCCACAGACCAATGGGCCCTGCCATCGCTTGCCCTCCTAAGCAGGGTGGCGCTAACGAGCCAGTCCCGGTGGGAGCGGTCAATATTGGGCCCCCTGAGTTCTTTCTTGGCAGTCCCTTGTGAAAGAAAAGGAGGGACTGCCGCTGGAAAGAGGGAGGCGCCCAAGGGCGCAGTTCCCTGAACCCGTGGGCTTAAGAAAGGAGTAAGACTCCTCTCCGGTAGAAGAAACTTGGAGGGTAGGCGGCTCTGACGATGGTAGAAGGGAAGGTAAAAGGAGGAGTATTTTTTTTTAGTAAACTCATCATTGGGCATGGTGACCCTATTTATATCACGGTATGCATACGCTAATCACCCCACGTAGTAGCCCGCTCTGCGAGGGGTAAACACGGGGCTGGAAAACCCAGCTGCTGCCATTTAAGACTTAACCTCCTGCCCAGTAGCCAGGCAGCCATTCGGCATGGCGGCCCCACCTTGGGCTGGGCGTAAAATTGCTAGGCAGTGAATGGAGAGAGAAAGGGTATGTGAGGAAGGTGAGGGTTGGGGTGAAACAGGCTATTAATAACCAATCACCTCAAGCCTGAGCTCAGGGGTGAGGGGGCGTTGTCATCTTTCCCTTCAGCCCCGATCCGAGATGGTTGGGTCAGAGGAGGCTGGTCAGTGTTTACCCTGTGAAATTAGAGGCCGACCAGAGAAAGTTGTGGGAGACGTTCTATGGAAAGTGAGGAAGCAGGGTAAGAAGAGAGGGTGTCAGAGAGGAGAAGAGGCTAAGCAGGGGTCGGACGGGGCGCTGAGTCCCGTCAAGAAGGCAAATCGACGCGCCCCTTACGGGGTACCCTGAATTCATTCCCCTCTCAGACATATACGTGAATTCCTCCTCCTCTCCGACAAATACTATGAACTCATCCCCTTCTCCGACATATACCGTAAAGTAATCCCCTTCTCAGACATACACGTGAACTCCCCCCCCCCCCCGCCCTCTCCGAGATTTATCAATCTTGTAAAATAAGGTGGAAATGTGAACAAAAACTTACCTAATAAGGAAGGAACACCCAGAATTTGCGAGACGAGTATTCCCAAGCAGAGACCGAAGGGAAACAGGGTTCCCATAACTCCTTTCCAACAAGGGGGCGCGATCTCGCTCAGGTACAAAGGAACCAAGCTGGTCGCAGCTCCTAATAAACAATGAATTGTTGGAAATATGACAATAAATAGTAAAGGCACCCTTTTCTTTAGCGGGGTCTCCGTTCGGATAATAAAGTCAACATAGAGATTAGTATGACAATCACTTACACGCCAGAGGGTATTAAGAAACATTCCTCTTTGGGAAGCTGGAGGGGCATAGCAATATGTATGCGTCACCATTCACTGAGCGTGACAATCCATCCTGGCCAGAGGGAGTGCAATTTTGAGGGAGCGTGGATTGGAAACCCGTTAACGGCAGAGTGATGTGTTGTGCAGGGGAAGGAGTGAGATATTTTTTCCCTTCGAATTTAAAGCGAAATACCAACGAGGACGTATCAACCCGAAGGTTTCAAGGAGAAATGCGCTAAGAAAGTGATGAAGAAAGAGGATGTGAAAATGTGTGGAAGACATTTTGCCGTATATCCTCATGCAAGCATCAAGACGGCGAGGGTGTTAGGGGCTGGATGGCAGACAATCCTCCAGATGTAAACGGCAGCATAGTTGCCCATATTAGACCTGAAATCCTCTGGCGGGTGTGTAGAAGGGGACTGCCTTCGGGGGCATAAGTGGCCGTAATTATCTTATAAACTAATACTAGGTTAAATAAAAAAAAACAACCCCAAACCCCGTAAATAAAAACAAACCAAGGAGTAAAAAAAGCAAGAAGGAACCCCGCTCCGTCGTTGGGGAGAGGCCCGCTTCCCTCCCGGCGAGGGATAATACGATCAACAGTAAAGAGAGTCGAATAAAGTGGCCTCTTCCAACAATTCAAATAGTCCGGAACTCTGCGTGAAAACACCGTCTCCCCGCGTACAAGGGGGAAACTAGCTCGTCCCACTACCGGGACAGGTCATGTGCCCGAAAATCATCCAGACGGACATTCAACAAGAATGTAACGAACGATTTATGGGAGAGAGCGGTAAGGTATGGGGGATCGTGCATCCAAATGGCGGTGAGTCCCGAGTGTGCCAAGTTCGAAGACGGCAGAAAGCAACCTGAAGCCGTCGGGGCATGGGAGGGGAGGATCCATGGGAACGGTCGGTTACCCTCGGCCGTCTCCTCTCTTCTTTGCAATGATTCATGCAATGTAGTCGGTGTGAGGAAGAGCGAAACGCTGGTCTGGTCGCAAGTACTCGCGGACTCTTCGGAACCCTAATTATCCGCAATTCCCACATGTCCAGGAAACCAGCAGTTGCTGGATTCCTGGTAGCTTACAGCAAACATGGCGTCACGTATACCGCCAACCCCAGGGGTGTTGAGATTCCAATGCCCCGTAATCACACAGAGAGCTTTATGAGTAGCTAAAGATCACTATCAGATCTCCGAACCGGGTACGTCACGTTATATCCCAAATCGAATGGTGTATTGCAACCAGTTCGGCCATAAAGACAAACGCAGCGCCTGGTAGAGACCCGCTGAAATCAACCACAAAAAATACGGCGTGGAAATAGACCACAGCCTGGAAAGTGGCCCCCCCCCCTCCCCCGTATACACTGGCACGGAGCCAACGTGATACGAAATGTGCTCCAAAAATGTCGAAAGCAATACTCCAGGCGCTGTGGAGGTTTTGAGAGCAGAGGAGTGGCGACAAATGGTCAAAGGTGGTACCCTCCAGGGTGACGTCCTGGGCAGAACCAGGAGAGCCACTGGCGCGAGAGATATACCTAGCTCTCGGAGTTTCCTAGCCCTAAACCCGAAGGGCTTAGGGTATGACTGGCGTCTCTCGGCGCATAGGCACCGTCAAGATCAGCTGCGAAAGCAATGAGCTGTTGGCGACTGAGGAAGGCGCCTGGCTCACGCGTACAGGCGAATAATGCACTGTGCACGGCGTAGAGCGAGTGTCAAATCCCCAGCATCGACTAGTAGGCTCTCAATGGGGAAAGTGCGGAAGGCATCTGTCGCCAGGCGAAGGCCGGTAGGTGAATAAAGTCTACCTTCTGCAATACACGCTTGACTGCGGATGGATAAAACTCGAATCAGAACGTCACGGAGCGAAGAATATCCATGGCGTGGGTACAAGAGACCCGAAGTCTGCTAATATGAGCCTCCCACGTGAGGCGTCGGTCAAATACAAGACAAAGGAAATGGTGGGAGTCCACCACTTCAAGGCGACCCCCATTTAGAAACAAGTCTGGGTCAGGGTGGAGCCGTGGATGGCGGCAGAAGTGCACCACCTTAGTCTTGGCCAAGGAAAACCGAATCCTGTGTGCTTCGGCATAGCGAGAGACGTGGTTCAATGCCTGTTGGAGTCGACGCTCCAGAGTTGGCATCTGGGCCACGCCAAAGGAGATCAAAACATCGTCCACGTAGAGCGTAGCAAGAACATCTTCCGGCAGCACCGAGGTGATGCCGTTGATGCTCACGGCAAAAGGTGTGACACTGAGGACACTTTCCTGCGGGACACCATCTTACTGCTCCATTGGGCCGGAGAGGGCACCAATCTCGATCTCGCAAAAATTCCTATATAAAGATTGCGAGGCGTCCCTTTGCCCCCATCCTGTGGAGTCTCCATGATTTCGTATCACCATACGGCATCAATGACCTTCTCCAGATCGAAAAACACCGTGGCGTAATGCTGTCTACGAAGGAAGGCCTCGTAGACGGCATTTTCCATTCGGAGCAGAGCATCCGACGTGGAGTGGAACTTGCGGAAGCCGCACAGTGCAGAAGACAGATGTCCTCCGCTGTCCATAAAAGAAGGCTAATCTAAACTTACCAATTTTTACATCAACCTGCACACGGAGGAGGTTAGAGAGATTGGGCGGAAAACGGCTTAGCTAGAGTGATCCCTTCCCGATTTGCGAAGTGCGAGCACAGTAGCGATTCTCCAGGATTCTGGGAGAATACCATCTACCCAGATCTTGTTGAAAAAAATAACAGAAAGGCCATGCCTTGCTCACCCAGGTATCGAAGCATGGTGTAAGGGTAATCGTCCGGACCAGGGGCGGTGTCCGCACACGAAGCGAGAGCGGAACGAAACTAACTCTATGTAAACCTGTCGCTGAAGGATTCTCTACCTCTTGAGGTAAAGTCCAGTCGGCGGCCTCCTGCGATATCGCCACGCGCATTGAATGCTGGCACAGCACCCATAGTCCAATTTGGATTGGAGAGGGCAGTGTAGATTAACCACAGTGTTTGACGATCACTGCCCCACGATGTGTGGAAGAAGACTTTCAAAATGTCTAGAGCCCGCAGACAGCCCGTTCGAACACAGCGTAGGTGTGGTAACCAGGATAACTTGGTATTAAGAGTTAGGCCCAGAAACCGAAACTCAGAGACGAACTCTATCTCTACACCTTGTAGGGATAGGTGGCGGAACAAGAGCCCCTCTACCCCGGTGGAAATACATTGCTTCAATTTTGCTCGTGGAAAAGCGGAATTCCCTAAGTTGTGCACTTTTCAAGAATGCATCAACTGCCATTTGCAGCCGACGCAGTGCTGATAGAAGGCAAGGCGAGGAAAAGTATAGTGCTAAGTCATCGACGAGCAGGGTCGCCTATACACCCTTTGGGAGAGAAAAGATGATATCACTGATCGCAATTACAAAACATAAAACGCTCAAAACGCTCTATTGAGGACCTCCCTCCACTTGGGGTTGCAGGTCAGTGTAAGTGTCTCCAATGGGCACCATAAAGAATCGAGATGCTAAGAAACTTTGAATAAAAGACGGTAAAAGACCTCTCATAGCCCAAACGTATAGCTGCTTTAAGACGCCGTATCTCCATGTTGTATCGTAGGTTTTCTCAATGTCTAGCAACTTACTCAGCTGGTAAGAGCTATAGGGCGGTAGTGATCTGCGTTCAACCCGTCCCGGCTAGGTTTGACAAAGGAAAGGACAATCCTGACGCACCGTGATGATGGGTAAAAACCCTTCACCCATATAAGGTTGTACAAGTCAAGTAAGAAAATGACAGTGTGTGGATGGAGGTGCCGAATCATATCAAAATGGATCCCGTCAAGGCCAGAAGGGAATCTACAAACGAACAATGCAGCGCGCAAGTCGTGGAAGGAGAATAGGGTATTATAGGGAAGATTTGATTTTGTTGTAAAATTACGATGACGAGACTCTTCGTTTGATTTATAGGCTAGAAAAGCCTAGTAACTGCTGACACTGCTGACGACAGAGAAATGGTCGACAACAGCATTGCTGACCACCAGGCTATCATTCACTAGGGATCCCTCCAAGTAGAGTGCGGAGGTATTATGGCCGTCATAACGACCCCGGATCTTGTTAATCCTCTTCCAGATCTTTGCGGTTGGGGTCATAGAGGAAATTGATGAAACGTAGCGGCACCATGATGTTCGGCGAGCCTGACGAAGGGTTCTTTGGCGAAGCGCCAGAGCTCGGTTTCGGTCAACCTTATTACACAAGGTTGGGTTCCACCGGAATTGGGTATGAGCTAACTTGTAGTTCTTGATGGCTGTCGCACACTCCGAGGTACACCAGGGCACGAAATCGCCGGGCTTTAAAATGCAAAGAAAGTCAAATAATAAAAGACAAAAAATACTGCCTTTGGGTAACGGGCATTTAAATCTCCGAGTAATATAAACGGGGAGGGCAACTGATCTACAAGTTCTAAAAGGTCGGGTCTTGACAATGGAAGGAGGAGGAATGTAAATAGAAAAAACAGTAAAGAGCCTTGTAAGAAAAACCCCCACGGCAACAGCTTGGAGGGTAGTGTGAAAGGAAAAGAGGAGATACATGGTGGAATGACGAAACCACAACTGAGACTGTAAAAGCAAACGCGGAACTCAGTTCACACGGCACTCTAATACTTCCAAAAAAATAAAGAGGTCGCCAGAATATTTATTCAGAAAGAAACCAAGTTCACTTCGAGGCAGCCAAAAGGTCGCGCCACTAGGCTACACTAAGTAGGTTACTGTTGGTTACCAGGTGGGTCCTAGAGTATCAGTGATGGAAAAACGAAACAAGAAAAATTCTAACCTTATAATTTAAAGAGAGGAATTTCTTGATTACAAATACAAAATATATTTATTAAATAACAAAAATAAGATTTATAACTAATCAATGTCACCTCGGCCACAAACCACCCAAGTCGTTATATAAAGGGGGAGGAAGATTACAAAGAATTTACGTGTACGAGGTACACACAGAATACCCCCCCCCCCCGTCTTACGCCATTTCCTACGATGCGGAGGGAGACTCGAGACTTACTCGAAGGCCTAGTAAGGGCACAATCAAGATGAAAGAACTATTCCAAAGTACCTGATACTGAAACAGTGGAGGGACACCTCGGATGATGGTAATCCAACGGAGGACGAATCCACGGATGGCGACGGCGGAGGTGATGATGGAACCAATGGAATTGAAGATGATCCCGGTGATGTGAGATTCCAAAGGTGGTACGGCAGAGCAACTGGCGTACCCCACGGGGATAATTTTGAGTGACGAAACTCCAAAAGCGGAAGGTGGTGGCGTGAGAAAAAGGGGAGGGTTGGGGCAGACAAAACGAGCCCACGGTTTTCAGACTTTCCAATGGAGAACTGTCAGACGTTCAAGATTAGCAGCACACGTACAGCAGGTTGGAAGATCAGCGTCAAAACTGGCAGGAGATAAGACAAGGGTCCTCGCAGTACGGACTTGAACGGGATCTCCCTTTCAAGAGAAGGAAGCGTCCTTTTATACGGGTGGACCTGACCAGCTTGACGTAATAGCCTCATGCGCGCGCCACTTTTCTGGGATGACTATCGAGTGCACGCGCGGGGCATCGACCAACGGTGCAGGGGTCAGAGGCGAGAAAATGACTTCATATGGGGGCGCCGAACTTTGTCGAGTCCCCGACACGGGCAATAGAGTTGAAAATACGAACACCAGGTGCCATCGGAAAAGGTCGTGTACCCAGTTTGTTCTCCTGAAGACAAATAACCGGGTAGAAGAACCTTCACTGGTCGATATAGATTTTTTTTTAGATAACTCTGATGTCTTCAAGTGTCTCACCTTGAGCGTCGGTCCGGGGCTAGAGCTGCCGGAGAGAGGAGAGCAACATTAGGTAGCTCGGCGTGAGATCGATGCTTCGACGGTATATCGTGAATGCTTCTGACACTAACGGTAGATGGGCGAAGAGATGTTTCAGGCGTGTCGCAACTCGAACGTGATGATCGGTTTCGTCCAGAGTCACGCAAAACGTCAGAGAAGAGACAGCCGAGAGGTGAGGTTTGTGCTCGAGCACGTTGGCGAACCTCTCTCAGGCCCAGGCGCAGAGAGTCGGGCAAAGCGAGGACCTCCTTTTCATATAAGAATATTCAGCAGGTCTTTGATGCAGCACTGTGGGTACCACTGCAATTGGCACAACATGGTGTTTTGGTGCATTCAGGGCCATGGTAATCAGAACTACAATTCACGCAGAAATGAGAATGTCGACAGGCACGACAAACATGTCCAAATTGATTACAATTGCAGCATTGTCTGGGTAGTTCGACGTAGGGGCTTACCGGGACACGAAGGTACCCAGCTTTAAAAAACTGCGGCAGTTCTTGACGTTCGAACGTTAAAATCAATGTGACAGTTGGGAATCTAATAGAGCCTACACTTTTAGTCACCCTGTATACATGAGTGACGCGTTGGCTTAATTCGTTTGAACGGACAACACCTTTGACAAAATTTAGACGTGGATGGGGCGAAACGGTTACGGGAACTTCGGCAATCAAACAGATTTCGCACATTATGCTGAGAGTGAGATGACACCTCGACTACTATATCACCAGCACCTCTTGACCACATCGGGCGGGGTTCACCACAACGTGACTCAAATGATTATTGACGTCAAACATACCCACTTTTCCAAGTGGGGTGTCAGATGACGAACTCATGACCAGAAAGCGGGGATAGTCTAAATCTGGGTCCACATCGTCGGCAAAGAAAGTAATAAGGAGTGGGGGGGGGTATATTAAAAGTCTAGTTCGCAGCACCAGGGGACCCCTACGGGCCCCAGGGCTGACCCACCTCACCACGAGAGGGCCAAAGAAGAACAGAGATATCATGCCGGGTGCAAATAACGCATCCTACTGCCCTGCCCCGATCCCGGGAGGGTGGGCAAGGGGCACGCGCCCCCTGAAAGGCAAAAACGCCTGGTAGCCTTTGAATGATGGGCCCCGATCTTGGCTTGGTCGCATACTATAATGGCAGCGGCCCCATCCGTTTCTGTGGCTCCCGCAGAAGGAGAGGAGGCCCCAGTCTTTTTGGACTTTTTTATGTTTCGTTTCTTCCCTTCCGCCGGCAGGAGCCCCTAGGTCAGATGGACCGGATTCAGCAAGATCCTTCTCTGAAATGGACAAGGTCCTGGCTGTCACAGGGGCACCAACCGGGGAAGGAGATCCCTCCTCTCTTTGTAATGCCTCGGGCGCGCGCGCCGTCTGAGGAGAAGCTTTCACAGGGGCGGACTCTAGTTCTGTGCTTGGCACTGAGCCCGTGTTCGACCCATGAACGATCCTACCGTCTGGGGCTGGGTTAACCTCATCGACCATGTCCATCTCAGGGAAGCCTCCATGTGGTGATTCTCACCAAAGACATCACGGGTCCCCTTCGAGGTACCCTTTATTCTATTCTTGGCCGGCGAGCCGGCATCCGTCGGGGAAGAGAGGGGCCACGTACACTGAGCCCCTGTAGATTTGCTATGCGCACCAGCATGACTTTAGAGGGTAAGCGCCGACGGGCCTTGTCATCCCTCGCCCCCCTAAGAGGGTTGGCTCTATCGAGCTGCTCCCACTGGGACCGGTTAATTATGGGCCGCTGGCGTGCTTTCTTGGCAGTCCCCTTAGAAAGTAAAGGGGAGACTGTCGCTAGTAAGAGGGAGTTACCCAAGGGCTACACCTAAGAAGGGGGTGAGGGGGAGTCCCCTGCACCCGTATGCCTAGAAGAGGAGTAAGCCTCCTCTCCGGTGGAAGAAACTTGGAGGGTCCCCTGAGAAAGCACAAGGGGGAGGGGATCTCCATTTTTTCAGTGGGCTGCCTGAAGGCGGCTCCGGCGATGGTAGAGTAGAAGGTAAAGGTTTTTTTTTTAAATAAACTAATAATTGGGCATGGTGACCTTATTTACATATGTCACGGATGCATACGCTAATCACCCCACGCAGTAGCCCGCTCTGCGAGGGGTGAATACGGGGCCGGCAGAACCAGCTGTGCCATTTGAGGTTACTCCTCCCGCCTAGTGACCTGGCAGTCTATGGGCATGGCAGCTCCACCTTAGGCACGGCGTAAAATTGATAGATAGTGAAAGGAGAAATGGTATGTAATGAAGGCGAGATTGGGGGTGAAGCAGGTTGTTAAACCCCTCTCCCCCAGACCGGAGCTCAGGGGTGAGGGAGCGTTGTCCCCTCCCCCTTAGCCCAGATCCGGGGTGGTTGAGAGGGAGGAAGCTGGTCGGTGAAATTAGAGGCGACCAAAGAAAGCTGTAGTAGAGATTGTATGCAAAGAAAGAAGGAGAAGAAGCTAAGCTGGGGCCGATCGGGGCACTGAGTCCCATCAGCACGGCGGGCAGGAAGGCAAACCGCCGTGCCCCTTATGGGGAGCCCTATGTCTAGTAAACCGAGTTCTGAAAAGATGAGAACTGTTCCTTCTGGTACAAAGTGCTTGTTGGCAAAAGGTTGAGGGGATAATAATAATAACTAAGAACACTAATAATGACATTAGTAATAACACTACTACTATTAATACCAATACAAATACTACTACTACTAGTAATAAAAATGCTACTACTACTATTAAAGTAGTGCCGAGAGTGAGCGAGGGTAAAGCGCACCCACACTTTCCAGCGGCCCATCATGGAGTTCAAGTGAACCCAGTGACGCGTCTTCCCTAATTTGCATTCAGCCTGGGAGGAGCTACAGCCTCTTCAGGTACCAAGGGCAACAGGATACCCACTGTGAGGTGGAGTCAAAGGTGACGGCAGAACCCACCGCCACTCCGCTCCCGACCCAGATCAGGGATCAATAGACAAAAGGTGGTCGGCGACTAGCCTTCAAAATCAGCCGCCGGCTAAGGGAATAGGTGAGGGCTTGTAAGGGGGGGGCAAAGAAGGGTTAAATTGAAATATCTAGAAAGGTGCCTAGGGTAAGGAGGGCACGTCGATCCTCCAGATACCACGTATACACGGTGGGTCCCCTTGAGGGGCAGAGTAAAAGAAGGGCGTTTTGGGAACTGGGCTCTCTCTTTTTTTAGGCCTTTTAATTCTCAGGAGGGAATACTAATTAACTTGGGATTCGAACCCGGGGTATCTTAAAGCCGGCAACGGCCGGATGGCGACCCGAATCAAAACCCCATCCGGCGATTAACGACACCCGATGTGGCTTAGCTTTGCTATGATCGGAAGGGGTATCTCCAATCTGCCACGCCGTGATTTTTTCACTATTCTGTACCTCCCTTTTCAATATTTTTTCTCTTCCCTCTCATTCTATCTCATCTACGTTCCATATCCTCATTGGATATAGGTTTCATTCTCCTTGGCAATACTAATAATAATAATAACAACAATAGTAACAATACAATAATAACACTAACAGCAACAATAATAATAAAATAAATAGTTTTATCGAATTATGACTTCTTTCCAACCTGTGGCGAGTCCAGCGGTTAATCGGCCAATAAGTAGGAGCTCAATGATGTATATGTGCTGGCAGGATATGATAATGAGTCCAGATGCGAAACATACAGAATGCACCAGAAGGAACCCGTTCCGTCTATAAAAAAACAACAACAAAATTAACTTCCCGCATTTAGAAATTTGATTACACCCCCCCCCCAATAATTCTTTAATATTAAATAACATTTAACTCCTATATTATGTGATTGATTCGTGGCAGTGTCTGATATAGTATGCAAAATGTATTTCTTGGTTTGGTTTGTTTTTTTTTATTTTTCTATTTTAGAAACCCTTCCACTTTGTTTTATAACTCTCAAGTGCTTTACTAGCATTATTCATTTACCTTCCAAGTTTATCTGCGATTCCTGGTGCCATGGCACTTCCGATCAAAGCACCAACTAGGAAAATAGAGACGGCACAACCCAGAATTATGTATTCTTGAGATTCAGTCATAACGAGGTTGTATTCTTGCACCAAAGTCATCGTGATCCAGTCCCGTATTTGCTAAGCACAAAAGAAAATCGTCTTTTCATTATTTTAGCTTAGAAAATCCATTTCTTTATAAACATTATGGAAGATATGATTAAACCTTACATCAACAAATTTAGTGCACAAGTGTAGGAATCCACACCAGCCTTTGAATTATGTAGTATATTCATAAAAATCATTAATTTAGTTCAATCCTTTCTTACCCTTTTTAATATTAAAAGTTCATGGTAATAAAATATAAATTAGACAGTAGAATAGATTAAGACTAAAATCAGAAATTTAGGTTCCAATAAGTATGGCTGACCAACTGTCCAATAGATTCCTCAATCTTGTCTAGATTTGCTAAGGGAGATTAAATATTTAACTAATAATAAAATCCCCATGGATATTTACCAAAATAATACCAAATAAAAACAGTTCACGCACTTATAAAGACATAAATAATACTTTCAGACCAACTAAAAATATTAGCTTCCTCGAGTTTCGAAGACAGCTTTCTCGGTTTAGGAAATTTTGCAAAATAGAATCTGAAATATCTGAAATACCACGGTTCGAAATGCTATGAAAGTACCACAGTTGAGAACTGCACATATTCGCAGTATTTTAATCCGATGGGAAGGTGGAATGTGAGGAAACTTGACCATTTAGCAAATTTGACTACAACACCCCTCGAATTTTCATGAGACAAGTCAAATGATATTTTGCTAAAAGTTTCCCGTACTCAGCTAAACTGGGAACAGAAGTGTAAACATTTAATAATCATTTATACTATCAACATGCAATTTACGAACTATAATTATTAGGTTGAGTTGTTAGCAAAGCCCGTTGCGCCAAGAGTACAAATGTATATAGCTACAAATTGTTATGACATGCTGATATTACGGCAATTATTGTGGCGTTTCATTTCGCCTTATAAACTACCCTTAAGTTTTCGAATAGCAATCTATTACCTCTTGGTCACGGTGCAATGTGAAATACACCCAAATGTTAGAAGTTCTTTTTTGCGATCATCATTTAATTCAAAGACCTTGAACTTGGCTGGTCAAAATTATTTGATAAAGGCAAACATATATTTGATGCTCTGTAAAGGAGTTCCTAGAATAATACAAGTAATTGGAGCATTAGTTGTTACCCGTTAACTACTACTACTGATGGCACAAAGCGCAAAGGCAGCCAAGTAAAAATTCAGCCTAAGCATTGCAATTTGCAGGCAACACTAATTATATTTTCCGTTGGAATGTTTTTGGTCGAAGGGAACTTAGTTTTTATCTAAAGTGTTTTTAAAAATAATGGAAGCTGCCACATCCAACGAGGGGTTGGGGGCTCCAACAATTTAAAAAGGCGATAAACAACGTACGCATCCAGAACATCTAGAAAAAGCGGTTCATTAAGAGAGCGGTGAACTATGTAGATGTGAAAAGGTGAAGTGAGGATGTGTAGAAGATGCGTAACTTGAGTAGTTAGGGAGCTGGGCGCCAGAAAGGCGCTTCTGTTTCCTGAAGTTGATTGCTTCTTCACAACGAAGGCAAATCTCCCAGGAGGGAAGGAACAAACAAACAAATAAATAAATATTTGTAAGTGCTAAAGCATAGTTAGTGCACACTACTGGTGGTCGGAGAACGTATCATCGAAATAAGTTCGTACAACGAGCACAGACAATCAGAAATACGATATTAATGCCTCCCCAAAGTCCTACGCCAATCCACGGGGTCAAACTGTTAACGAAGCAAACCCAGCATTAATTAATAGGGGAACGAGTGGTTTACAGAGTTTGGCAATAAGCCAATCCATGAATCGTAAATCTTAGATGCAAGTGTGTAATCCCGCGAGGTCAAGTTCATTCAGTGGTGGGAAGGCAGATTGGATCAGACAGAAGGGGAAAATATGAAAGGAAAAAAAAAAGGAATAGCGAAAAACAAGAGGAGCAGTTTTCTCCAAGAGTGAGTTTCACATCCTTTCAAGAGGTCTCGGGGTGTGTGTATGAAAGGAACGAACTGTGTACGGTTTAGTGACCCAGAAAGCCGTGACCAATCATGGTAAGGAGGGTGTGAAAGAATAGAGTCAAAGGACGAGAGAACGGGCCTAAAAACCACGCGAAGGGGCTTCGGAACGCCGATTTATTTATCTATGGAGGCTTCCCCCCAAGCCTTGAGGCAATCTTGCCTGCCCGCCTACCATCTGGAAGCATGCGAGAGTGAGGGAAGACATCCGTTATCATAAATTCCTGGCTGGAAGACGTCCATCCCCCAGCCCTGTGTTTACCTTGAGAAAATCCCCTCCGTGGCTCGAGGCGATTTTACCACAGCGTCAGCTAGTATTTACCGTCAGGCTCGCCCGGGTCAAAGCAGTACAGTCTCGCAATCCAGCACGAGACACATCTCTTCTCGGAACAAAGAATATCCTTACTGCGGGTACAGGAGACCCTAAGACTGCGCATATGATCCTCCCAGGGGGGGGGGTCAATTGAAAACAAGACATAAATAACGGTACTAATACACCACTTGCAGGCGAACAAGTCCGGTCATGGTGGAGCCATGGATGGCGGCAGAAGTGCACCACCTTAGTCTTGGCCAAGGAAAACCGAAACCTGTGCGCTTCGGCATAGCGAGAGACGCGGTTCAATGCCTGTTGGAGTCGACGCTCCAGAGTTGGTATCTGGGCCGCGCCGAAAGAGATCGAAAGGTCGTCCACGTAGAGCGTAGCGAGAACATCTTCCATCAGCACCGAGGTGATTGTATTAATGCTCAAGGCAAAGAGTGTGACACTGAGGACACTTCCCTATGGAACACACCCTTCCTGTTCCATTGGGCCGGAGAGGCCTCCCCCCTCCACTCCTACGCAGAATTGACGATCTCGCAAAAATTCAGATATAAACATTGGGAGGCGTCCCCTCGTCCCCATCGTGTGGAGTATCATAGGCCTTCTCCAGATGAAAAAACACCGTAGCGTAGTGGTGTCTACGAAGGAAGGCCTCGCAGACGGCATTTTCCAGTCAGACCAGAGCATCTGATGTGGAGTGGAACTTGCGGAAGCCACACTGTACAGAAGACAGATAGGCTCCGCTGTTCAGGAAAAAGGCTAATATAACATTTACCAATTTCTCCATCAACTTGCACACGCAAGAGGTTAGAGAGATCGGGCGGAAACCGGCCGGAGTAGAGTGATCTCTCTGCCCGGTTTGCGAAAGGCGAGCACAGTAGCGATTCGCCAGGAATCTGGGAGGAGACCCTCTTACCAACGCAACTCAATCAATGTAAACCTATCGTTGAAGGGTTCTACGCCCTCTGAAAGTAAAGTTGAGTTGGTGGCCTTACGCGACATCACGACGCACATTGTATCCTGGCGGAGGAGCATCCTGGCGAGAGAATGCGAAGAAAGCAGTCGCGCTGGACTGCGCCACGGGGGGAGGGACCTGCGAGAACTTGCCCCGAATCCTTTTGACTCGCTTCCATACCTCTAAAGGAGTCTTCTCGTTAAGTGAAGAGATGTATGCCTGACAGGATGAGCGACGGGCGTGGTTCGAAACACACCGGAACCTAGCCCTAGCTCGACGAAATTTACCTACAGTGAAATCTTTCGGGCGGCGCTTATAGCACATGTAGGCATAACTCTTCTGTTTGGGGGCCGTCTCACACTCGGTTCACCACACGGAAGCGGTCAGCGTGCAAAACGGCCAAACGTTTTAGGAATAGTAGTTAGGACTAGGGCGATGTGGTTGCCGCAGAAGAATTCAACCGACTCATCCAACTTCCTCGAGTCTAAAAGAGAAATCGGTCATTTTTTGAAATGCGGACCACCGCGCTCACGCTAAGACTCCCTCCTCCCGGGGGTTGGGGGTTGGCTCTCAGGCGGCAGCGGTCCAGAAAATTATATTAGAATGGGAAGGTGATGGACTGCCCCCCCCCCAAAAAAAAATCAGCCTGTGCATCCGGAGGGCACAAAGATAGATCAAGACAGGAAAATGAAGAGGTTCTCGGGCAGTGATGCGTAAACTCATCCACATTTAGGACACCCATCTCCAGCTAGTGGCTCGAGTCAGCAAGGACCTGACCCCTGGGATTCATCGAGTAGTTTTCTCAGATGAGGTGTCTACCATTCAGATCTTCGAGCAAGAGAAAGGGCTTCGGCAACCATGCCCCGACGCGGCGAAGTATTCTGACGGTGGAATGTACGCGGAAATAACAGCATACCTCCTATCCAGGTGCAGCTGCACAGCTACTGCCTGAAAGGAGATATCTAAACCGAAGAGAAGGACGGAAACATCATGCCGGGTGTAAAGGGTGCATCCTACTGTCCGGCCCCATCCCATGGTGGTGGGTTCGCAAGCCCTTATAACCAGGAAGGGTGGGCAGGGGGCAGCGCTCAATATGGTCTCCTGCAAAAATAGGCTAATGGTGAAGGGGAGTAGTAGTACTTCCGCAGCTCCTCCCAGTTGGCCCGGAGTCCGCGGCAATTCCATTGAAGGAATATGACCCAAGGCCTAGCTCGTAGGAGATGCGCAGGTTCTCTTCGAGGATAAGACCCTTACCGAAATTGCCGTATGCTTCCCGGAGGCAGAACTCCGTGCGCTTTTCGCTTAACAAGGCACTGAAGGCACAGTCACTTTCGAGAATTTATCGGGGGGTGTTGGGCTCGCTATGCAAGCATTTACCGACCCTTCCGCTTCGAAACCTTCGCCGGGCGTGTCAGTTTCGTAGGCAGAGGTAATTTCTTTGGAGTATCTAGTGTCTCCGAGCCACGCAATCCAACATTCGGTAATGGCGTAGTATTCTAAACTCCTTTATTAATGTACTCCTTTTGGGAGTAACTTTAGTAACTCCAGAAAACGTCCTCACTACCAAATTCAGGGGTGTTGCCTCCTGTGAGTCGGATTGGGTGGAAGCGCGCGGCTGTTTCCTCTTACGGGAAACGGTCGCGCTATGGGAAGGGGTGGAGCCCTGGTTTTAGCCAAGGCTGGGTGTGAACCCTTTGTGCAGCATACTCTACTAAAGGAGTGTCCGCAATGAGTAGAACCCACAGAGGAGTTCCGAATGGTCGCGGAAACGGCCGTGCTAGTAGACATGGGTGGGGCAGGAGCAGAGGGTGTCCTTTTAAGATTGAAGCATAAGACGTCCCAGGTAGCGCCGGGTGCACCAGGTCCAGGACCTAGACCTTAGCTTCAAGAAATGAGGGAAGATCCGTAGCTTGAACGGTCTGGATTTACTTCTCCAAGAGATATGCGCCACATTGCTTAGAAGAAGCGGGGTGCGACTCTCTGCATTTGATACACTTGGCCATACACGATTTGGACTTATTGTGTACGGCCTTGGAGCAATTTACACAACTTCGTGTCAACCCGACTTTGCACGGCTACATGAACGATTCTTCTAGCCAAAGCGGTGGCAGTAGTATCACTTCCCGGCAGTGGCACGAATGCCTTCACCCGGTAGCGATATCAATTGCCAAACACTGACTTTCGGTGCCTGTCACGGTCGAACGTGACTAGAGTATCGAGGTGTGTCTCGAGGCCCCTCCCTGTTTTCTCATCACACTTTCGTCCTTGACCACCCCATGGTCAGCCAGCTCAAAGATGATGTCTTCTATTTAGTAGTCCACGAGTTCCCTGGCATAAATCACTCATTTCAGGAAGTTCATGGTAGAGTACGGCGTCACATTAAACTACGAACCATTAAGTGCCCGAGGGCCCTACTAATCAAGCTAGCTATTCTCTTCCCTGATGGATTTTGTTGCTCCTGGCCTACATGTTGACATCAGTGGCGTGAATAATCAGAAAGCGTTTGAAGCCAGTGGGCTCGAAAACACCAGGTAGTGTCTGGATGAGAGGTTCCGCTCAGCGCACTTGCGACTTTGGTCTTGGTCTTGGTCTGTGACCCCCCCACCCGTGGGTGCCTGAGCCTGACGTGCTAATCTTGGCCTGTTTTTTTGCGGAAACGGCAGCGGACCCGTCCGTTTTGAAAGAGGGTGGGGAATTAATCCGCTTCTCCCAGCCGCCCTAAGGCGCCCCTTGGCCGGACGGACCGGCCTCAACAAGATGCTTCTCCGAGATGGAGGTCTTGGCTGTGAAAGGGGCAACAGCCCGGTGAGAAGTTCATTCTCTCCTTGTGAGTCATCTGGGGCTCATGCTGCCTGAGGAGAAACTTGCACAGGGGCGGCCTCAGGTTTGGTGCTTGGCATCGAACCCGGGTTCGACTCCATGGTTGATCCTGCCGTCTAGGACTGGGTCAACTCTGGGACAACGTCCGTCTCAAGGGGGGGGATGGGGCTCTATGTAAACGCCACAGAAATGCCCATGACACGGGTGCAAAAGACTAGGGCTACGAATTTATCCAAGAGAGAGGTTGGTCAAGACTAAAGAATTAGTTCGATTCTATCACGCCCTGTCGACTTCCATTTAGTAAAAACTCCGATGACGTGATGCTCATGGCGGTGTCATCCATAGAGAGAGCAGATCTAACGTGGGAAGAATATCCTCGGACAAGGATAAAAGGCCTCGGCGATATTATTATGACTAGGGACCTCTGTCTCATCGAAGTCTGCTGGGGATGGAATATGGAGACTGAACTGCCACAGATTTATGAGTCCACAGAGCAAGAAAGAAAGGAGAAAAAACGTGTATAAAGTTCACACCCACTCCCTCAATTCCAATCCGGAGATTGGGGTCAGGAAGATCTCGAAAATTTAATAACACGAAGGGGTGGGCAAGGGGATGTCCCAATATGAGCTCGTGCAAAGAAATAGCTAAAAGGGCGTAGTTGCAGACAAGCCTCGGTAGCACCTCCCAGTAAACCCGGAGTCCACAGGAATTCCATTGATGAATCTTGCACTCGTGGACTTATCTTGAGGTAGCAGAGATTCTCAATGAGGATGGAATGCTTATGCAGAGGTGGGCAAACTGCGGCTCGCGTTTTATTTCATGATTTGACAAAATATTGGAAATTAATTACTGAACATTTTGCTAAAATCTCGTCTCATTATTTTTTTATGTAAGTGCTAGATTTGTAAATCAGGAATTTTCAAATATATTTCATTCCTAGATAAAATCTTTAAAAACTACGATATTTTATAAATACTTATTCTCATTACCCTTATCTACACTCTGTCTTTTGGTCGCGGAAATTAAGCAATCGTGATTGTGGTTAGTAATACTTGGATCGAAGACGCTTGGGTCCTGGGTAATGATCGCATGTGGAATTATAAATCGTGGTTCGGATTCCACCTTAAGCTGTAGGTCTGGAAACAGTTTAAAAGGGGTGGCAAAAATATGCAAAAAGTTTACTCATAGTTATTAATGTGTAGCTATATTTATTACTATGTAGTCTATAAAAACAAATGTACAAAGGTAATTACAATTACTAACTTATATCTATTCGAAATGTACATCTAACTGTTTAAGTGCGGCACGCTAAGCTTTACATAAGCTTCAATGTGGCCCGATGCTTAAAATTATTGCCAATTCCTGGCTTATGGGAATGATTGTAGGCCGTCCTAAGACAGACTTCCAGCGACTATTGGCTGTGGAACGAGCCATTAATGCAGTAGTCTTCGACGCTTTAGTCAACTCCTCTTGCAAATAGCACTGCCGAGGCGGAGCAGAGTACCTGACGTCGTTCCCCCTTAATGTGCAATCTTCTCTTCTATTGGATTAAGCGCTAGATTACACACTGTTGTATTCGGGCTAAATCTCTGTATTTTTTTTTAAGAGCTCATCTGGCGACTGGCGACTGCCTACTTGGGCATAAGTCGCCGTAAACAAACAGCCTAGTTCTAGGCTACTTTATAAAATTTGAACAGAAAACAACAATAAAAAGAAATAACAATTAGGAAGCGATAACAATAACAAAAACAACAACAAAACTTAGTTAAATGAAAGGGAGAAGGTCGGCCTTCCCCCAAAGGTCAACAGGTCCACCAGTCAATGTGAACGCACTCGTCCCGAGTACAAGGGACAGGCGGTAGCGACCCCGCCCATCCCGGTACCGGAACAGGTAACGTGCGCGAAGATAACCCAGACTGGGACATTCGACAAGAATGTGCCGAACAGTCTGGGGGACGACGCAGTCGTCACAATAGGGCGCAGGCGAGCACTCCATCAAATAGCGATGCCTCACACGAGTGTGTCCGATTCAGAGACAACAGAAAGCGACCTGAAGCTATCGTGGCATTGGGGGATAGGTCCATGGGAACAGTCGCGGCGCAATGGCACGCAACTTTAAATTTCCTTCGACCGTCTCCCATCTTCTTTGCCAAGCAGTCCGAAGAGCTGCCCGTATTCGTGCCATGTAGTCAGCGTGAGGAAGAGCGAAACGCTGGTCCGGTCGCAGAGTCCTCGCGGACTTTTTGGCGCCCTCATTCCCCGCAATTCCTACATGTCCAGGAACCCAGCAGAAGATAATCTCGAC
Source organism: Ceratothoa steindachneri (assembly GCA_963969495.1). Classification (NCBI taxonomy): domain Eukaryota; kingdom Metazoa; phylum Arthropoda; class Malacostraca; order Isopoda; family Cymothoidae; genus Ceratothoa; species Ceratothoa steindachneri. Next base: position 131,748,427 of record OZ018323.1, read on the forward strand.
ATCTGCCCGGCTCGCTAAAACCGTGGCGTCACGGATATCGCGAACCAGGGGATGCGGAGATTCCAATGCCCCGAGAGCACTCACGGCGCTTTGTGAGTCGCTAAAGATTACAATCCGGTCTCCGAACCGGGCACGTCACGTAATCTCCCGTACCGAGTGGTGTATTGCCACCAGCTCGGCCGTGAAGACAGACGAAGCGCCTGGCAGAGCCCCGCTGACTTCAAACAGAGGGGATACAGCATGGAAGCCGACCCCCTCTTGGGACTTGGAGCAACCGTATACAATGGCACGGTTACAGCGTGACACGAGGTGTACTCCAAAAAGGTCGAACGCAATACTCCCGGCGCTGTATAAGCTTTGAGAGCAGAGGCGTGGCGAACAAATAGCCAAATGTGGTACCCTCCAGGGTGGCGTCCTGGGTACGGTTCCAGCGTGACACTAGGTGTACTCCAAAAAGGTCGACGCAATACTCCCGGCGCTGTATAAGCTTTGAGAGCAGAGGCGTGGCGAACAAATAGCCAAATGTGGTACCCTCCAGGGTGGCGTCCTGGGCAGAACCAGCGGCGCCACCGGCCTGAGAACTATACTTAGCTCTCGAAGGAGTTTCCTGGCCCAAAACCCAAAGGGATCAGGGTATGACAGGCGTCGCTCGGTGGCATAAACACCGTCGAGATCAGCTGCGGCTCTCCGCAATTGACACACTTGGCCACACACGATTTAGACTTATCGTGTGCGGCCTTGGAGCAATTTACACAAACTTCGGGTGACCCCGACTTTGCACGTCTACAAAAACGATTCGTATGGCCAAAGCGGTGACAGTAATAGCACCGCCGCGGCAGTGGCAAGAATGCCTTCACGCGGTAACGGTACAAACCGGCACGCACCGACTCAGGGAGCTTGTCATAGTCGAACGTGACGAAAAGTGTAGGGGTGGGTCTCGAGGCCCCTCCCTGTTTTCTCATCACACGTTCGACCTTGACCGCCCCATGGTCGGCCAGCTCTAAGGTTATTTCCTCAATGGAGTAGTCAACGAGTTCCCTCGCATAAACTACTCCTTTTACAAAGTTCATGGTAGAATGCAGCGTCACACTCACCGGGGTGCCATCAAGTGTCCGAAGAGCACTTATCTTGGCCACCTCGGCGGGATTCGCCGCATTCGCCAGAAGGCTCTCGTCCGAGAAACGGGTCACCTTCGGCTCTCTACCAATTGCACTAGCTAATCCTCTCCTCTGATGGATCATGTTGCCTTTGGCCAACATGGTGCCATCAGTGGAGCGAATAACGAGGAAACGTTTGAAGCCAGCGGGCTCGAAAACGCCAGGTAACCTCTGAATGAGGGGCCCCGATGTCATCAAGGCTCCGCCCTGTTCACTTTTGGTCTTTGTCATAGTCAGGGGCTCCGCACCCGGGAATGGGGGGGGGGGGCAGAGGGGCCGGATGTGCCGATCTTGGCTAGGTTGCTTGTCAAAGTGGCAGCAGACCCATCCGTCCCCGCAGCCCCCGCGGATGGAGAGGAGCCCCGAGTATTTTAAGTCTTTTCCTTTTTTGGAGAGGAGGGCGGGAAATGAACCCGTTTCTCACCTCCGCCGGAAGGAGCCCCTAGGCCAGATGGACCGGCCTCAGCCAGATCCTTCTCCGAAATGGAGAAGGTCTTGGTGGTCGCAGGGGCACCGGTTGGAGAAGATCCCTCCCCTCCTTGTACTGCCTCGGAGACCCCAGCCGTTTGAGGAGGACCTTGCATAGGGGCGGATTCGGGTTCGGTGCTTGGCGCCGAGCCTGTATTCCCCCCTCCATAGAAGGCCCTACCGTCTGAGGCTGGGTTTCCTCAAGGACCATCTCTATCACAGGAGGGGCCTCCAGTTGGCCATCCCCTCCCAGGGCATCGCACGTCTTGTGTGGGGAGGCACAGCCCTTGACCCCGGCAAGGTTTAATATTCTTGCCAGCAGGTCTTTTGAGGGAAGCGACCGAAGGGGCCTGTCTTCCCTCTCCCCCCTAAGGGGGTTTGCCCTACCGAGCCGCTTCGATGGGGAGCTGTTGGCTATGAGCTGCCTGGTGGCATTCTTGGCATTCCCCTTGGAAAGCAAAGGAGGGACTTCCGCTGGAAGCAGGGAGGTGCTTTCAGCACACCCAGAGAAGGGGTGGAAGCGAGTCCCCTACACCCGTAGGCGTATGGGAGGAGTAAGCCTCCCCTCGGGTTAAAGAAATATAGAGGGTCCCCTGTGCAAGCACAGGGGGGGGGACCTCCATTTTTTCTGTGGAGCTGCCTGAGGGCGGCTCCGTTGATGAGCAAGAGGAATTGGGGAGAGATTTGGGTTTGTTTTTTTTTATTTTGTCATACATGGGCATGGTGATCCTCTTTTTTCTACGGGGTGCAATTGCGTATCACCTCTCGCAGTAGCTCGCACTGCAAGAGGTGCTTACCTGCCTGGGATAACCAGGTGCCGCCATTTGGGACCACCCCTCCCACCTGGTGGCCTAGCAGTCCATCGGCATAGCGGCTCCACCTTAGACACAGCGTAAAACTGATAGTGTGAAGAGGAAAGGAAAAGGGATGTGAGGTAGGTATGGGTGCGGATGAAGCAGGTTGTTAAAAAAACACCATCCCGAACCGGGGCTCAGGGCTTAGGGAACGTTGTCCCCTCCCCCCTCAGCCCCGATGCGGGACGGTTGGCTTGAGAAGGTCAGCATCTACCCTGTGAAATTAGAGGCTGACCAGAGAAAGTTGTGGGAGAGGTTGTATGAAAAGCGACGAAGTAGGGGAGAAATACAGGCTATCTGAAGGCAGGAAGAGAGGCTAAGCTGAGGCCGGACGGAGGGCTGGATCCCGTCAGCACGGCGGCCAGGATGGCAAATCACCGCGCCCCTTACGGGGTAAATCTCTGAAATGGCGAACATAAAGACCTTAGTGTTTCGGGAGGAAGCGGCAGTTATACACCTGTTGGTAGCTGCCAGAATATCGTATAAAAAAATGTCAATCATGGCAGAGCGCGGAGTTTTACGCATGTGTACAGGCAGTTATATTCCCATACGCCATGACACACATATACTGTTTACAATGGGCTTGTGGGCACACACAACGTATCATTCTTCCGGCTCTTGTAATTGTGACAGGCGTTTCTCCCCCAAGCCATAGAAGGATTTAAAAACGTGTGTTGTTCTCACCCACCCGTAAACGAGAACCAACCCTTATTGATTTCGCACTTGCCAGCGCTTGTTATTTTGATCTTTATGTGAATTTCACTATTCAGTTGGTTTAAGAAAAATGGTCGCATATCTTCTTGCAGGCATTGATGCCAGTATGGCCAACTGTGGGGTTTGTAACATAAGGAGATAGACAATCCTTTAGATGTCAGCCGCAGCAAGGTTGGCAATGCTACACGGCGCGTTCTCTCTCGTACTGAGATGTATATTGAAACCAGCCTGACTTTGAAGATACGTAGCAACCAAAAGAGCCTCGTTTGCTTCAAACAAAGGGAAGATAGCGTATAAGCTAAATCTTTCTTAGGACTTGAAGCGATCCATGTACACAGGCACCGGTCCAGTACGACACAATGTATGGCTCCAAGAAATGCAAACGTAATACTCCCGGTGCTGTGGAAGCTTCGGGAGCAGATAAGTTGAGTATCACCATCGACAGCATTTGTCCAAGAATTACACAACTCTCTTAATTCCAATTAGTTTTATCCGGCATAGGCGCCAAAAAGTCCGATCGGAGATGTTGGCGACTAAGAGAGATGGTGAGTCAGAGCAAACAAGCGCATCATTCAAGCGTGCGCCATCGGCAATCGACGTTTTGACGCGGAAAAGTAAATCTCGCATCGGCATTCAAGTTTTGAAAGAACAAAGGTGCTGTGACGAGTAAAAGAAGTGGTCACTTTAGCGCGACACGTGCGAAGCTACACCGAGCGGAGAATTCCCATGGAGCCTTTCGAAGAGACCTTTAAGCTGCGGATGTGCCCCCCCCTCCCCAAGCGACTAGCCAAAAAAAAGACCAAAGAATCTGCGATTCTGCTAATGCGAACAAAGGCTTGAAAAAGATTCGGGTGGGTGTGATTGGCCGTGGCAGGGGCAGAAGTGTAGACCTTGCTTTGTCTAAGCCAAAAGATACCTAAACACGAGCGTTTCGACCTAATGAAAAAACGATTCAGAGCCTTGAAGAAAAACGACCCCAACTTTTTTCACCTGAAGATATGCGACCCTCACAACGCATGTTGTTGCTTGTCTTCGGGTGATTCTCCCGCAAAAATGAGGGTAATATCTACGGTTCCCGACATATTACTGTTCTCATTCAGTTCCATGTTCTTTCCAGCAAGACTTTCACCCCATAGATCACTTCAACCGGTGACACCCTGCACACTTATTACCATGTGTTTACTCTCTTTTTAGCAATCCCAGATCTTTTGCCTCATACCCTGTCATCTAGAGAATTAGCTCTGGCTTTAAGCAGCAGCCGACTTTCAAAGACTGCACCCTATTTTTTATTAACAATATTATTAAGTAATCTCATAAGTAATTCAGAATTTTTCATGGTTATCATTATGTCATGGATATAAATCAAACAACTTTTCGAAGTAATTTATATTAAATAGATATTTATTAATTTAATAATATAATTTCAACCGGTTTCCTCCACAAGTCTCCATCTTTCTATTTACTTTTAAATACCATGTTTGTAAAAATCGTTTGACTTTAAAAAGTTCTTTAAGGTTGTTTAGACTTCTTCAGTTGTATATGGAGCTAAGTTGGATGAATATGGTGAATGATTCATTAGTTCCCAATCGATGGTGAATGATTCATTAGTTCCCATTAGTTCGATGGTGAATGATTCATTAATTCTCAATCAATGGTGAATGATTCATTAGTTACCAATCAATGGTGAATGATTCATTAGTTCCCATTAGTTCGATGGTGAATGATTCATTAGTTCTCAATCAATGGTGAATGATTCATTAGTTCCCATTAGTTCGATGGTGAATGATTCATTAGTTCTCAATCAATGGTGAATGATTCATTAGTTACCAATCAATGGTGAATGATTCATTAGTTCCCATTAGTTCGATGGTGAATGATTCATTAGTTCTAAATCAATGGTGAATGATTCATTAGTTCCCAATCAATGGTGAATGATTCATTAGTTCCCAATCGATGGTGAATGATTCATTATTTCCCAATCGATGGTGAATGATTCATTAGTTCCCAATTAATGGTGAATGATTCATTAGTTCCCAATCGAGATTGTTAAGCTTTTGTATGGCATCTCTTGCGATAAGAGGTTACGTGCGGTCTTGATGAAAGAGCACTTTTCTTCTTTTGATTAATGTCAGACTTTTTTATTCTTCAAGTGCCACATGTAATCGGCCCAAGTGAACACAGTAGACCTCTTTGGTAATAGTCTGATTTGGATTTGCCATTCATATCCCACACACACTCAAGAATCTTCCGTAGATGAGGCTTCTATTTCGGCTGGAGTATTTATTGTCTTTTGCTCTGGACTAATCCATTGTCGAGAACGTTTAATATTATTGTACATGACGCATTTTCGGCCTCCTTTAACAATCCTACTAAAAATGGTTCATCTTTTAGTCGGCAAAAGAGAGATGAAATGTTGATTCTTTGTTGCAGGTGTACCTCTGACAGTCATGAGGAATCCATTGATCCAATCGTGAAACTTACTGTATTGATTCGTTACTAACTCTCCCCCTCTCTATTATTCCAGAAATTATATACATGTAGACTTAAATTTAAATGTTGATGTACCATAATTTAAGCCTTAAGCCACTTGCATAATTTTAGAAGTGTAAAATACTGCACCTACTCTCCTTAAAGGTAAAATGCCTATCCTTAATACTAATGTCATATAATATAACCTCTTCTTTGCAGCGTGTATTCAGCATCTTGCCTTATTGTAATTTATGTTTTGTTTATTTTTCTTTCCAGTCAATTAAACCAAAATGTTGCATGTAGTTTCCTTAACCCCCCGACGGTCTGGACTTTTACTTATCTAATTCAAATGTCGATGCAGAGTGGAATGATTTATTAAATGTAGTTTTTAGTTAATTGTTCAAGTTACAATCGGATTTTCTTCCACTGTTATTTTTAAAAGATCATCAAATTCCACCGGTCGTCCTGAACTAGATTCATCTTTAAGACTAACGTTTCCCGAGCGGAAAATGACGCATTATTTAAAGTATTTATTACCTAATATGTTTTTGCATTCACTTCATTTAGTTATTCCTGCTGGCTTCCATTAATTACTGCACCCGTCGCCTTAGTTTTCGACTGTCAGCACTGGCAAAGTTGAATTCAATTATGCAATTTTCTTCTACTCCTTTCTTGATGCTGTTTTGGAAGTATTTACTAAAGTTCTATAAACACAAACTTGTTCAGTTTCATCCTTATGCCACTGAAGATTCAATTCATAATTCACCGTAACATTTTCACTGTCCTTTCCCGATATCTGCCCCGCCCCATTTATCTTATATATAAAGGCTTTTACTGTCAAAAAACTATTTGCCCAAGGCCCCAAATGTGGTTCCATTTTTCGTTATTTTCCATCCTTTCAAAAGCCTTGTGGGTCAATTAAAAAGCTCAAAATAGTGGTTTTAGATTATTAGCTTTCTAAAACTGAAAAACGCGACATTTTAAAGAGTGAACGAACGCACTCTGAACACATTCCAATAGCTCAAAACAGTAGTTTTCGATTATTAGCTCCCATTCTCAAAGCCTAGAAAAATGGCACTTTTTTAAAGAATATACACATTTTCAAAGGCTCACAATTACATTATGAAATCTTAAGACTTTTTGTTTTTATCATATGCAAGTAGTAATTTAAAGTAATTCTCACCACAGTGACGACCATAACTGTCAGTTAGTATATTTAAGATTTATACGCTAAATTAGGCCATCATGCAAGAGTATTCAACCTGAAAAAAAATCCTCTTTCTTTACCTGTTGCGGTGTATTGATGACCCCGAGGTTATGTCCGGCTGGTAAAGATGACCCAAGCATAGTGGCAATGATCCCTAGAAAAATCCCAAGGGATATTTTAGATTTCTGAAATAAAGAAAAGGGCGTTATATTTCTAAGTAGAGAAGTACGGTTTCACGTGAAAACCACACACGGATATTTACAGCGTATGGCAGTAGCCGTCGAAAGACACTACTATATATTAGCAATAATAGTTTACCCACCTAATAATTGTTATTGACATAAAACGAAGATGCGAAAACGCACGTGAACGGCTCAGACAGAAAGCGTTTGGAGAGTTTTGTAAAGTTTAGGGTGAAATTAGAGGGAGAAAATGAAGAGCGCTAGATTAATGAAGGCTAGTCCCTTAAGTGGTGTTAAAGGGAGTCCTGATTTTAATCTCAAGAGAATAAACGTTCCACTTTAGAGTTTCCAAACTCTTGGGGATTCCAAATGCCCCCCCCCCCTCCGGCCTCGCATCTTGTTTGTCAACATTTGCAGTTTTCTTGTCCTCATCGATCGTCTAGACTTCTGTTCTTGTCTATCCACTGAGTAAAGGTTCTGGTTCTATTACTGCTTCTCTATCTTCCAAATAATCAATTGCAATTTCACGCGAAATAAACAACGTAGGACCCCAAACATTGAAGTCCTCGTTGCGGGGGGGAGGGACTTACCCTCTATTATCCCTTAAGCCTATTTAAACGTGGGGAAGCGATAGGCCCCCGAAGGCATGGGAGCGCAGGTCAAAGGCACGAATATCATCAACTCATTCGCGCAACAATGACTTTCATATTGTGGTATCTACTATCAAAAAATTGTTCGTGTTTAAAAATATAGAACGGGCAAAATTCTGTAAACATTTTTTTTTATTAAATATATATTTGATCATAGGTCCTTTTTATTTATATTTGCAATCACACTAAACGACCTTTCACACGTAACCACACTGTCGTGGTACACTACCCTATACCATACACTACTCCTATATTATGTGGGGGTGACTTAATCATCTACTAAAACGCGAACCGTTGAAGGACTGTTCGCAGGGATTAACGACCGACAAGGAGGTCAAACTTGAGGCGTTGGGTTTCAAATCCTTATTAATCAAACAGAGTGCATAAATGGTTGGCAAGATTTACTTGAATATGCCGAGAATATCGTTCAAGGTTAGTTAAAGATGAAACAACAAGAATATAATTTTATTTACAAAGATTAAAATAAGAATAACAATAGGCAAAAGGGAATTATTTAAATTGAAATAGTCTCTTGATAATTATTATGAAGAGGGATTCTCAAATAGAATTAATTGATTAATGTTACTAGACTCATATCAAAATGGGGAACTTGACAATACTAATAATGAAGGGGGTTTAGTCTTACGGGTCGGTGACTTCGAGGAAGGTCCTTCTTGCGATGAGGCGAGTGGGGAACAATGCGATGAGGCGAGTGGGTAACGATCCGATGAGGCGAGTGGGTAACGATCCGATGAGGCGAGTGGAAAACGATCCGATGAGGCAAGTAGGGCCCGATCCGATGAGGCAAGTGGGGCACGGTCCGAATGAGGCAGGTGGGGCACAGTCCGAATGAGGCAGGTGGGGCACGGTCCGAATGAGGCAGGTGAGGCACGATCCGAACCAATCTTCCGATGAAGATAGCCAATCTTAAAAGATGACGCTCGACGGGAAATGTGGGATTACTCGTAATTCCACTGGAAGAGGAAACTTCTTTTCCTCAAAGGTAATCGATGGAGATTTTCTTCGGTTCGATTAAACGAAGGGAGACTGTTGTGCAAATTCAAAGGCTTCCCGTTCACAGAAGCTACCAATTGACTAGTGTAGAATCACGGCGGAGAAAGTCTTGCTATTCGGATAACGCTTACGGGACTTAATTAACGATGGGGGAGGCCTTGACGTGCGTGCTGGACTTCACTAACTACAGTAAAACCCGAGCATTTGTATACCCGATTCTGAGGGGGAAGGGGGGATTTGGAGAAAGGAGTCACAAGCTCCAGACATCTTAATCGAGAGGCGGAGTCGATTCATCATTTAACAGCAAGGTGCGAGACACTGCGGCTCTTTCTCGCCTCGTCACCGGGTGGGAGGAGGCTTGGGACGAGTTCGCAGGATTGGGAAATATTTCCCCAATGCGCTCAGGAGTCGAAAATTCGCAAATGTTCCCGAACAGGAAGAGACATTCCCTATGGCGGGATACAATCGCACGTGGTCTCCAATACACACACAACCTGGGAGCGTTGATAAGAAAGAAACTAGTCATTTTAATACGGTGACATGACCTTGAAGGCATGTCGCCGTATTAAAATCATAGCCTAGGAATAGGATGTTCTAAAATTCGACTCCCCCCCAAAAAAACAAAAAACAAAAACAAAACAAAAAATAAAACAAGGACGGACGTTCCACCGTCGGAAGGAAGCCGCACTCCCCTGGGGCAGGAACATGCGACCTAAAACAGAGTCAAATAAAATGAAGGAGGCCAGCATCCTCCAAAAGGTCAGTGGGTCCACAAGTCTGCGTACACGAACAGGTCCAGAGTACAAGGGAGAAGCGGTAGCGAGCCGATCGTACCGGTACTGGGGCAGGTAACGTGCACGAGGATCACTTTTTTTTCAATTTTAAGAGCCCATCTAGCGACTGCCTGCTTGGGTATAAGTCATCGTACAGGACAAAGCCTACTACGAGGCTCTATTAAGAAACGAGGAAAAAACAAGAAAACAAATAACAATATGTAAATAACAAATAACACTAAAAAGGACAAATGCTAAAAAAATAATAAGAAAAGGCAAGAAAGAGGCGCGCACCGGCGTCGGGGATAGCCCCCCAACCTCCGGCGCCGGAACATGCAACCTAAAAAAAATAAAAAAATAAGTCAAATAAAGGGGAGGAATGTCGTAAAGTCCACAATTCAGTATGCACGAACCCATCGCGAGTACAAGGGTCAAGCGGTAGCGACCCCGCTCGTCCCGGTAGGTAACGTGCCCGAAGATCGCGAAGACTGGAACATTCAACAAGAATGTGCCGAACAGTCTGGGGGACAACGCAGTCTTCACAGTAGGGCGCAGGCGAGCGCTCCATCAAATGGCGGTGCGTTCCGCGAGTGTGTCCAATTCGGCGACGACAGAAAGCAACCTGAAGCCGTGGCGGCATTGGGGGCAGGTCCATGGGAACAGTCGGGGTGCAATGGCACGCATCTTTAGGTTCCCATCGACCGTCTCACATCATATTTACCAAGCAACCCGGAGAGCTGCCCGTATTCCTGCCATGTAATCGGTGTGAGGAAGAGCGAAATGCTGGTCTGGTCACCCAGTACTCTGTTTATCTTTGGCGCGCTCATTCCCCGAAATTCCTACATGTCCAGGAACCTAGCAGAAGATAATCTCAACATCCGATCAGCTCGCCAAAATCGTAACGTCACGAATATTGCGAACCAAGGTATGCGGAAATTCCAATTACCCGAGAGCCCTCAGAACCATTTGTAAGTCGATATAAATCATAATCCGGTCTCTGAACCGAGCATGTCGCGTTATCTCCTATACCGAGCGGTATATTAAACCAGCTCGGCCGTGAAGACATACGCAGCGCCTGGCAGAGCCCCGCTGACTTCAAACAGAGAGGATACGGCGTGGAAATCAACCCCCTCTTTGGACTTGGAGCCATTCGTATACAATGGCACGGTTCCAGCGTGACACGAAGTCTGCTCCAAAAAGGTCGAACGCAATAACACCGGCGTTGTAGAAACTTTGGGAGCAGAGGCGAGGCGAAAAATAGTCAAAGGTGGTACCCTCCAGGGTGGCGTTCTGGGCAGAACTAGGGGCGCCACCGGCAGGAGAGCTATACATAGCTCCCGAAGAGTTTCCTAGCCCTAAAACCAAAGGCAGCGGTCGCCAAGCGAAGGCCGGTGTGGTGAATCGAGTACACCTCCTGCAATACACGCTCGGCTGTGGATGCATAAAACTCGCATCTGTATTCGAGCTTGGGAAAAACAAAGGATAGATAAAAAAGTAAAGCAGTAGCTTTATCAGCGCCCCAAACGCTGAACGTCATGGAACGAAAAATATCCATGGCGCGGGTAAAAGAGACCCTAAGGCTGCGAATATAAGCCTCCCACATGAGGCGTCGGTCAAATACAAAACCAAGGAAACTGTGCGAGGCCACCACTTCCAGGCGCACCCCAGTGAGAAATAAGTCTGGGTAGATGGAACTGTTGATGGCGACAGAAGTGCACCACCTTAGGCAAAAGAAAACCAAAGCCTGTGCGCTTCGTCATAAGGAGAGACGCGGTTTAATGCCTGTTGGAATCGATGCTCCAGAGTTGGCATCTGGGCCGCGCCAAAAGAGATTGAAAGGTCGTCCACATAGAGCGTAGCGAGAACATCTTCCGACAGCACATATATGATGCCGTTTTTCTGCTCAGGGCAAAGAGTGTGACACTGGACACTTACCTGCGGGACACCCCTCTTCCTGCTCCATTGGACTGGAGAGGGCTCCTACCCCACCCGTAGGCAGAATTGACGATCTCGCAAAAATTCAAATATAAAGACTGGGAGGCGTCCCCTCGCCCCCATCGTGTGGGTCTTTATGATATCGTATCGCCATGCAGTATCATAGGGCTTCTCTAGATCGAAAAACACCGTGGCGTAGTGATGTCTACGAAGGAAGGCCTCGCAGACGGCATTTTCCAATCGGAGCAGAGCATCTAACGTGTAGTGGAACTTTCTGAAGCCGCAATATGCACAAGACAGATGGCCTCCGCTGTCCATAAAAAAACGCTAATATAACATTTACCAATTTCTCCATCAACTTGCACACGCATGAGGTTAGAGGTTAGGCGGAAACCGGTTGTGGTAGAGTGATCTCTCACCGGTTTGCGAAAAGTGAGCACAGTAGCGATTCGCCAGGAATCTGGGAGGATACCCTCTATCCAGATCCTGTTGAACAAATATAACAGAAAAGCCATGCCTCGCTCACCCAGGTGTCGAAGCAAGGCGGACGGGACATTGTCTGGACCAGGGGCGGTGTCCGAGCACCTAGCAAGACGAAACGCAACTCACTCAGAGTAAACCTCCTGGGGTTCTCCGCCCAGGAGGTAAAGTCCAGTAGGCAGACTTGCGCGAAATCACGACGCGCATTGAACGCTGGCGGAGCAGCATCGCTACATGCTTATAGTGCATGTAGGCATAACTTTTCTGTTTGAGGGCCGTCTCACACTCCGCTGACCGCGACAGGAGAAATTGGCGTGGGAAACGGCGAGACGTTCTAGGGATAGTAGCTAGGCCCACGGCGATGAGGTTGCCGGAGAACCCAACGGCCTAATCAATCGACCTAATATCCTCGACTGAGGAAAATGAAATGCGGACCACCGCACCCGCGAGTAGTCTCCCCAGAGGGAGGGTCTACTATTCAGATCTCCGAGCAAGAGAAAGGGCGTCGGCATCCGTGCAACGGGGCAGGTCCGCGCTCTCGGGTGGCAGCGGCCTAGAAAATGATATTTGAATGGGAAATTGATCACTACCATGAATGTCATCGACCACCCCCCACCAAAAATCAGGCTGTTCATCCCGAGAGCACAAAGATAGATCGAAGCAGGATAATGATGCGTAAACATTTAGGACACCCATCTCCCCACTCGTCAATCAGGTCGGCAAGAAATTGACCCGGGAGATTAATCGAGTAGTCTTCCCAGAGAGGGTGACTACCGTTCAAATCTCCCAGCAAGAGAAAGGGCCTCGGCAACCGTACGACGACGCGGCGGAAGCCCCCTGCGTCGAAGTCAGCTGACGGTGGAATGTACGCGGAAATAACAGTATATCTCCTATCAAGGTGCAGCTGCATAGCTACTGCCTGAAAGGTATCTAAAGCGAAGAGAAGAACGGCTACATCATGCCGGGTGTAAATCACATATCCTCCCGCCCGGTCCCCATCCCGTGGTGGTGGGATCGCAAAACACTTAAACCCGGCAGGGTGGGCAAGAGGCACACGCCCAGCTTAGTCTGCTGCAAAAAGATAGCTAACCGGGAACGGGAGGAGACGAGCTTCTCCCAGTTGGCCCGGAGTCCGCGGCAATTCCATTGAAGGAATATTAGCTCGAGGCCTAGCTAGAAGGAGATGCGGGGGCCATCTTCGAAGATAAGACGGTCACGGGGATGGCCGTATGCTTCCTGGAGGCAGAACAATGCGCTGAAGGCGCTGTCGCCTCCGAGGACTTGTAGGCGAGCGGGGCGGGTTCGGAGGCGGGGGCCCTCTTTTCGACGATCCACCGTCTCCAAGCCCTCGAGCCTATTACTGGGTATGGGCGAAGGAGCCGAAGCTCCTTCCGTGCTTTCCCCCATACGGGGGCAGCTTTAGTAACCCCTGAAGTGGTGTTGTGTCCTGTGAGTCTAACAACTCGGTGGAGTCGCGTGGCCGTTTCGCCTTACGCGAAACGGTCACGCTGAAGGAAGGGAGGGGAGCCCTGGTGTTAACCCCCCTTTGTGCCACCAGCTCTACCAGGAGAGCGCCGGCGGTGGGTAGAACCCTCAGAAGGGTTCCGAATGGGCGCGAAAACGACCGTGCTCGTAGGCCTGGATGGGCCAGGAGCAGACGATGTCTTTCTCAACATTGCGGCATAGGGCGTCCCTGGCAGAGCCGGGCGCACCAGGACCAAGTCCTTAGCCTCGCGAAATCAGAGACGATCCTGAGCCTGAACGGCCAGGATTTACTTCTCAAGGAGATACGCACCACATTGCTTAGGAGAAGCAGGGTGCGCCTCTCCGCAATTGAAACGCTTGGCCACACACGATTTGGACATATCGTGTGCGGCCTAGAAGCAACTCACATAGACTTCGGGTAACCCCGACTGTGCACGTCAACAGGAGCGATTAATATGGCCGAAGCGGTGACAGTAAATAGGAACTCCGCGGCAGTGGCACGAATGCCTTCATGCGGTAGCGATACCAATTGGCACGCACCGACTCAGGGAGCTTGTCACAATCGAACGTGACGAAGAGTGTAGGGGTGGGTCTCGAGGCCCCTCCCTGTTTTCTCATAACACGCTCGACCTTGACAGCCTCATGGTCAGCCAGCTCTAAAGTGATGTCATCTATGGAGTAGTCCACGAGCTCCCTCGCATAAACCACTCCTTTCACGAAGTTCATACTAGAGTGCAGAGTCACACTCATAGGCGTGCCATCAAGTGTCCGAAGGGCACTAATCATGGCCGCCTCGGATGGATCCGACGCATTCGACAGAAGGCTCCGTCCGAGAAACGGGTCACCTTCGGCTCTCTATAGATCACACTTGCTCTCATCTTATGGATCATGTTGTCCTTAGCCAACATGCTTCCATCAGTGGAGCGAATAACAATCAAGCTTTTGAAGCCAGCGCGCTCGGAAACGCCAGGTACTTTTGAATGAGGTGCCTCGACGTAATTGAAGCTCCGCTCTGCGCGGTTCTGGTCTTCGTCTGGAACTCCACACCCGGGGAAGCAACAGGGCCCGACGTGACGATCTTGGCTTGGTCAATTACCAAAAACGGCAGCAGACACTTTAGTCTCCGTGGCTCCCGCGGAGGGAGAGGAGCCCCGAGTCTTCTTAGTCTTTTTCTTGTTCTTTTTAGGAGGAGAGCGGGAAATGAACCCACTTCTCTCCTGCGCCGGTAGAAACACCAAGGGCCAGATGGACCGGCCTCAGCAAGATCCTTCTCTGAAATGTTCAAGGTCTTGGCTTCCATAGGGGCACCAGCCGGGGGAGGAGATCCTTCCTCTGCTTGTAAGGCCTCTGGAGCCCCGATCCGTGTGAGGTACTTGCACAGGGGCGGACTTGGCTTGTGCTTGGCACCGAGCCCAGGTTCGACCCCATGGAAGGTCCTACCATCTGAGGCTGGTTCACCTCAGCGGGGCCTCCATGTGATCATTCCCACCTAAGACATCTCAGATCCCATTCGAGGTTCTTTTTTTTACCTTCTAATGCCGGCGAACCGTCGTCCGTCGAGGAAGAGAGGGGGCCAGGGTACACTGAGTCCCTGTAAACTTGTCGCGCACGCCTGCATGACAAAGAGGGGCACGGGCTGACCGGCCCTGGCGTCCTTTGCTCCCCTAATGGGGTTGACCCCATCGAGCCGCCCCAATCGGTAGCGGTCAATAATGGGCCACCTGCCTGCTTTTTTGGCAGTCCCCTTGGAAAGTAAAGGGGGGGACTGCCGTTGGAAAAAGTGACAGAGAAGGGGGTAAGGGGAAGTCCCTACACCCATAGACAAAGGAGAGGAGTAAGCCTCTTCTCCGTTATAAGAAATTTGGAGGATGCTCGGAGAGTACAAGGCAGGGGCGACCTCCAATTTTTCAGTGGAGCTGCCCGAAGACGGCTCCGGTGATGGTAGAGGGAGATAATTTTTTTATCGACTCATCATTGGGCATGGTGACCAATCTGGGATGGTTAGCTGAGAGGAAGCTATTCGGTGTCTACCATGTGAAATTAGAGGCCGAGCAGAGAAAGTTGTGGTAGAAGTTGTATGGAAAGTAAGGAAGCAGGGTAAGAAGACGGGGCGCTGAGTCCCGTCAGCACGGCGGCCAGGAAAGCAAATCGTCGCGCCCCTTACGGGGCGCTAAGCACGCGAATACGATCCTCCCATATGAGCGTCGGTCGAAAACAAGAGCAAGCAAAGGGTGAAAATCGACTACTTCCATGCGAACCCCATTTAAGAATGTCGTGGTATGACCGGTGTTCGCCGTTATACGCACACAGGCCTACTGGCCGAGCAAAATTAAGGCTCCACCTGGAGATGGTTCTAAGAGTGCTTTACATACACAGTTGCTAGGCCAAGGAATATTCAAACAGCTACAAAAATATACTTTAATAGGACTAAAGATTACATATACATATAGGGCAAGTTAAATGATAATGCAATTAAATATTGAAGGCTCACTAATAAGATGATTAACACTATCAATTAAGTTTGAACCCAGGGATAATTAATTAAGTAATGATTTTACAATTATGCAAGTTCTAGAGCAAAGGGGATCCTTGATGTTCGACGCGGTAAAGGTGGGAGCAGGACGAAGCGGGGGTTAAATCCCTTTTACCTTGATGTGCGGCGATTAGGACCAGGTAGGTAAGTTCGGCCTTGAACTCGTGGGCGTCTCAGGGGAGGCTCAATTCAACTTCATGAAACTGAAATTGAGGTGGCTCTTATCCTTAAAGAGGCAAACGGAGGGTGCTTCGGGGATGGCTTTTCCGATGCTTAAAATCCGAAGAACAACACTGAGTAATGACTAGCTCTTCCTTGGCTCTTCAACAATCACTAAATTCTTCTCTGGACGAGAATGAAGTCGATTTCCCCTCGACTAACGAAGACGTTACATGTAACGCACTGGGCGGCGGCTTCAGACACAATCTGCATGTGAATTCTGAACTGTGGAATATATACCCGGAAATTATCTAAACGGGGAGAGACATTCATCGCCAACAGACTTCCTTAATTGCCTTGGGTCGCGATAAAGTTCTATAACGCGAAGTCGCGATACCCACTTAGTGGTCTTTCCATTGTTCTAATTTTCCCAGTATATAGGGCAGACGAATTTAGAGCGGTCAACGGCGATCTGGGGAAGTCAGGGGGAGGGGATTCATTCTCTCTCTTATTCTTCCACAAAGAACAAGTCCGGAACGAGGTGGAGCCGTGGGTATCGGCAGAAGTGAACCGCCTTAGTCTTGGCCAAGGAAAACCGAAACCTGTAAACTTCTTCATAACGAGAGATGCTGGTCAATGCCCGTTAGAATCGATGCTCCAGAGTTGACATCCAGGCGGCACCAAAAAAGGTCGAAAGGTAGTCCACGGAGAGCGTAGCGAGAACATCTTCCAACAGCACAGATGAGAGAGATACCGTTGATGTCCCTACGGGACACCCTCGTCTTGCTGCAGTGGACTAGAGACGGCTCTTCCCACCTGTATGCGGAATCGACGATCATACAAAAACTCGCAAAGATTGGGAGGCGTCCCCTTTCTCCCATCATGTGGAGTGTCAATGATACCTTATCCCCATGCGATATCAAACGCCTTCTCCAGATTAACAAAAACCGTGGCGTAGTGTTGTGTATGAGGAAAGGCCTCGCAGACGGCATTTTCCAGTCGGAGCAGACATCTGGGGTGTAGTGGAACACCTAAATGCCGCACTGTGCGGAAAACAGGCGGCGTCTGCTCTTTAGAAAAAAAAGGCGTCTAACATTTTACCAATTTCTCCATCAAGGTTTACATGCTAGAGGTTAGAAAGATTAGGCAGAAAATAGCCGAGGTAACGTTATCTCTCTCTCTCTCTCTCCGGCTTGCGAACAGCGAGCACAGTAGTCATTCGCCAAGAGTTTGGGAGAATACCCTGTGTCCTGATCCTGCTGAATAAATCTAGGAGAAAGGCCATGCCTCACACATCTAGGTGTCGAAACATGATATTTAAAAAAAAAATTTTTATAGAGCCCATCTGGCAACTACCCACTTGATCATAAGTCGCCGAAAAACACGACAGCCTAGAACTAGGCTACTTTAAAATCAAAATATGAAAACTTAACAATCGATATAAATTGGAAAAACTTAACAATCAGGAAGCAATCTCCAGCAGCGGGGGGGAGGTCCCCCTCACCCGGGTGCAGGAGAGTGCAACCTACAAACAAAACAATAACAAAAAAGAACCTTAAATAAAGATGAGAAGCCCGGCCTCCCCCCAAAAGTCAACAAGTCCACAAGTCAATGTGCATGAATCTGTCCCGAGTACAAGGGACAGGCGGTAGCGACCCCGCCCATCCCGGTACCGGGACAGGTATCGTGCGCGAAGATCACCCAGACTGGGAAATTCGACAGGAATGTGCCGAACAGTCTGGGGGACGAGGCAGTCGTTGCAATAGGGCGCTGGCGAGCGCTCCATCAAATAGCGATGCGTCACACGAGTGTGTCCGATTCGGAGACGACAGAAAGCAACCTGAAGCCGCCGCGGTATTGGGGGATAGGTCCATGGAAACAGTCGCGGCGCAATGGCACGCAACTTTAAGTTCCCTTCGACCGTCTCCCATCTTCTTTGCCAAGCAGTCCGAAGAGCTGGCCGTATTCCTGCCATGTAGTCGGTGTGAGGACGAGCGAAACGCTGGTCCGGTCGCAGAGTCCTCGCGGACTCTTTGGCGCCCTCATCGGCGCGCTCATTCCCCGCAATTCCTACATGTTCAGGAGCCCAGCAGAAGATAATCTCGACATCTGCCCGGCTCGCCAAAACCATGGCGTCACGGATATCGCGAACCAGGGGATGCGGAGATTCCAATGCCGCGAGAGAACTCAGGGCGCTTTGTGAGTCGCTATAGATCACAATCCGGTCTCCGAACGGGGCACGTCGCGTAATCTCCCGTACCGAATGGTGTATTGCCCCCAGCTCGGCCGTGAAGACAGACGCAGCGCCTGGTAGAGCCCCGCTGACTTCAAACAGAGGGGATACGGCGTGGAAGCAGACCCCCTCTTGGGACTTGGAGCCATCCGTATACACTGGCACGGTTCCAGCGTGACACGATGTGTGCTCCAAAAAGGTCGAACGCAATACTCCATGGGCAGTACAAGTTTTGGGAGCAGAGGCGTGGCGACAAATAGCCAAATGTGGTACCCTCCAGGGTGGCGTCCTGGGCAGAACTAGGGGCGCCACCGGCCCGAGAGCTATATCTACCTCTCGAAGGAGTTTCCTGGCCCTAAACCCAAAGGGCTTAGGGTATGACTGGCGTCTCTCGGCGGCATAGGCACCATCGAGATCCGCTGTGGATGCAGTGAGAGCTGTTGGCGACTGAGAGAGACGCCGGGCTCGCGTGTACAGGTGAGCGATGCACTGCACACGGCGCAGAGCGAGTGGCATCTCCCCAGCATCGACCAACAGGCTCTCAATGAGGGAAGTGCGGAAGGCACCGGTCGCAAGGCGAAGGCCGGTGTGGTGGATCGAATCCACCTTCCGCAATAAACGCTCGGCTGCGGATGCATAAAACTCGCATCCGTAGTCGAGCTTTGAGCGAACAAAGGATCGATAAAAAAGTAAGTCAGTAGCCCTATCAGCGCCCCAAGCGCTGAACGTCACGGAACGGAGAATGTCCATGGCGCGGGTACAAAAGACCCTAATGCTGCGAATATGAGCCTCCCAGGTGAGGCGTCGGTCGAATACAAGACCAAGGAAACGGTGCGACTCAACCACATCCAGGCGCACCCCATTAAGAAACAAATCTGGGTCGGGGTGAAGCCATGGATGGCGGCAGAAGAGCACCACATTAGTCTTGGCCAAAGAAAACCGAAAACTGTGCGCTTCGGCATAGCGAGAGACGCGGTTCAATTCCTGTTTGAGTCGACGCTCCAGAGTTGGCATCTGGGCCGCGCCGAAAGAGATCGATAGGTCGTCCACGTAGAGCGTAGCGAGAACATCTTCCGGCAGCACCGAGGTAATGCCGTTGATGCTCAGGGCAAAGAGTGTGACACTGAGGACACTTCCCTGCGGGACACCCTCTTCCTGCTCCTTTGGGCCGGAGAGGGCTCCCCCCACCCGTACGCGGAATCGACGATCTCGCAAAAATTCAGATATAAACATTGGGAGGCGTCCCCTCGCCCCCATCGTGTGGAGAGTCTCCATGATACCGTATCGCCATGCGGTATCATAGGCCTTATCCAGATCGAAAAACACCGTGGCGTAGTGCTGTCTACGAAGGAAAGCCTCGCAGACGGCATTTTCCAGTCGGAGCAAAGCATACAACGTGGAGTGGAACTTGCGGAAGCCGCACTGTGCGGAAGACAGATGGCCTCCGCTGTCCAGGAAATAGGCTAATCTAACATTTACCAATTTCTCCATCAACTTGCACACGCAAGATGTTATAGAGATTGGGCGGAAACCGATCGGAGTAGAGTGATCTCTCCCCGGTTTGCGAAAAACGAGCACAGTAGCGATTCGCCAGGAGTCTGGGAGAAGACCTTCCACCCAGATCCTGTTGAACAAATCTAACAGAAAGGCCATGCCTCGCTCACCCAGGTGTCGAAGCATGGCGTACGGGACATCGTCCGGACCATGGGCGGTGTCCGCGCACGAAGCGAGAGCGGAACGCAACTCACTCACAGTAAACTTGTCGTTGAAGGGTTCTCCGCCTCTGGAGGTAAAGTCCAGCCGGCGGCCTTCCGCGACATCACGACGTGCATTGAATGCTGGCGCAGCAGCATCACGGCTAGGGAATGCGGAAAAAGCGGTCGCTAGGGATTCCGCCACGGACGCGGGGTCCGAGATTGCGGTCGCATTCTCCTGGAGAACGAGAGGGAGGGTCCTGCGAGAACTTGCCCCGAATCCTTTTGACTCGCTTCCACACCTCAGCTAATGGAGTCTTCCCGTTAAGTGAAGATACGTATGCCCGCCAAGAAGAGCGGCGGGCGTGCTTCGAAATATACCGGAACCTAGCCCTAGCCCGATGAAATTCAGCGACAGTGAAATCGTTCGGGCGGCGCTTATAGCGCATGTAGGCATAACGCTTCTGTTTGAGGGCCGTCTCACACTCGGCTGACCACCATGGGAGTAGTCGGCGTGCAAAACGGCCAGACGTCCTAGGAATAGTAGTGAGGCCCACGGCGATGAGGTTGCCGGAGAAGAACTCAACGGCCTCATCTACCGACCTAAACTCCTCGACTGAGATAGAGAATTCAGTCATTTCCTGAAATGCAGGCCACCGCGCCCGCGCCAAGCACCACCGAGTTGGTCTCTCAGGCGGCAGTTGCCCTGAAAATGATATTTGAATGGGAAAGTGATCACTACCATGGAGGTCATCGACCACCTCCCAATCAAAATCAGGCTGTGCATCCCAAGAGCACAAAAATAGGTCAAGGCAAGAAAATGAAGCGGTTCTCGGACAGTGATGCGTAAACTCAACCACGTTTAGGACACCCATCTCAAGCTCTTCGATCAGATCGGCAAGGACTTGTCCCCTGGGATTTATGGAGTAATCTCCCCAGAGAGGATGCCTGCCGTTAAGATCTCCAAGCAAGAGATAAGGCCTCGGCAACCGTGCCACGACGCGGCGGAAGTCCCCCGCGTCGAAGTCAGCTGACGGTGGAATGTACGCAGAAATGATAGTATACCTCCTATCCAGGTGCAGCTGAACAGCCACTGCCTGAAAGGAGGTATCTAAAGAGAAAGGAAGAACGGAGACATCATGCCGGGTGTAAACCACGCATCCCCCAGCCCGGCCATCCCGCGGTGGTGGGGTCGCAAGACCCTTATATCCCAGGAGGGCAGGCAGGAAGCACGCGCCTAGCATGGTCTCCTGCAAAAAAAATAGCTAACGGGGAACGGGACGAGACGAGCCTCCGCAGCTCCTCCCAGTTGACCCGGAGTCCACGGCAATTCCATTGAAGGAATATGCCCTCTAGGCCTTGCTCAGAGGAGACGCGGGGGTCCTCCTTGAACTGAAGACCCTCAGGGGAATAACCGTACGCTTCCCGGGGGCAGAACCCCGGGCGCTGTTGGCCGGACAAAGCGCTGAAGGCGCTGTCGCCTTCGAGGACTTATTGGGGGAGGTTGGGCTCGCCATGCGAGTCTTTTCCTCCCTCCGCCTCGAAACCTTAGGCGGGCGTTGCGGCTTCGGAGGCGGGGGGCCCTCTTTTCGAGGAACCACCGTCTCCGAGCCACTCGCTCCACCTCGGGGCGTGGGGCGAAGGAGCCGAAGCTCCTTTGTTGCTGTCCTCCTTTCGGGGAACAGCTTTAGGAACCCCGGAAGATGGCCTAGCGACCATCTTCAGGGGTGTTGCCTCCTGTGAGTCTAACGACTCAGTGGAGGCGCGTGGCCGTTTCGCCTTACGGGAAACTGTTACGCTGGGGGAAGAGGGGATAGCCCTGGTTCTAGCCGGGGCAGGGTATGAACCCTTCTTGCCGCCAGCTTTACCAGGGAGCGTCCGGGCTGGGTAGAGCCCGCAGAAGGGCTCCGAATGGGCGCGGAAACAACCGTGCTCGTTGGCCTGGATGGGCCAGGAGCAGAGGGTGCCTTTCTAACTATTGAGGCATATGACGTCCCAGGCAGAGCCGTGCGCGCCAGGACCAAGTCCTTTGCCTCGCGGAATGAGAGTCGATCCTGGGCCTGAACGGCCAGGATTTCTTTCTCGAGGAGATATGCAGCACATTGCTTCGAAGAAGCAGGGTGCGGCTCTCCGCAATTGACACACTATTCCACACAAGATTTGGACTTATCGTGTGCGACCTTGGAGCAATTTACACAGACTTCGGGTAACCCCGACTTTGCACGTCTACATGAGCGATTCGTATGGCCGAACCGGTGACAGTAATAGCACCTCCACGGCAGTGGCACGAATGCCTTCACGCGGTATCGGTACCAACCGGCACGCACCGACTCAGAGAGCTTGTCACAGTCGAACGTGACGAAGAGTGTAGGGGTGGGTCTCGAGGCCCCTCCCTGTTTTCTCATCCCACGTTCGACCTTGACCGCCCGATGGTCGGCCAGCTCTGGGGTGATGTCCTCAATGGAGTAGTTAACGAGTTCCCTCGCATAAACTACTCCTTTCACAAAGTTCATGGTAGAGTGCGGCGTCACACTCACCGGGGTGCCATGAAGTGTCCGAAGAGCACTTATCTTGGCCGCCTCGGCGGGATTCGCTGCATCCGCCAGAAGGCTCCCGTCCGAGAAACGGGTTACCTTCGGCTCTTTACCAATTGCACTAGCTAATCCTCTCCTCCGATGGATCATGTTGCCCTTTGACAACATCGTGCCATCAGTGGAGCGAATAACGAGGAAGCTTTTGAAGCCAGCGGGCTCGAAAACGCCAGGTAACCTCTGAATGAGGGGCCCCGATGTCATCGAGGCTCCGCCCTGTGCACTCTTGGTATTAGTCTTAGTCAGGGCCTCCGCAACCGTGGGGGCAGAGGGGGCGGATGTGGCGATCTTGGCTTTGTCGCTTGCCAGAGTGGCAGCAGACCTATCCGTCCCCGTAGCCCCCGCGGATGGAGAGGAGCCCCGAGTCTTTTTTTGTCTTTTTCTTTTTCTTTTTTGGAGAGGAGGGCGGGGAATGAACCTGCTTCTCACCTCCGCCGGAAGAAGCCCCCAGGCCAGATGGACCGGCTTCAGCCAGGTCATTCTCTGAAATGGAGAAGGTCCTGGTAGTCGTGGGGGCACCGGTCGGAGGAGATCCCTCCCCTCCTTGTACTGCTTCGGAAACCACAGCAGTTTGAGGAGGACCTTGCATCGGGGCGAATTCGGGTTCGGTGCTTGGCGCCGAGCCAGGATTTCCCCCCATGGAAGGCCCTATCGTTTGAGGCTGGGTTTCCTCAAGGACCATGTCTATCTCAGGGGGGCCCTCCAGTTGGCCATCTTCCCCCAAGACATCGCAGGTCCCGTTGGCAGTATCGTAACTAGTCTTCTTTGAGGAGGCATGGGCCTTGACCCCGGCAAGGTTCAGTATTCTTACCAGCAGGTCTTTTGAGGGAAGCGACCGAAGGGGCCTGGCTTCCCTGTGCCCCCTAATGGGGTTTGCCCTACCGACCCGCTTCGATGTGGAGCGGCTGGTTAAGGGCTGCCTGCTGGCTTTCTTAGCAGTCCCCTTGGAAAGAAGAGGGGACTGCCGCTGGTAAAAGGGAGGCACCCGAAAGCACCTCCAGAGAAGGGGGTGAGGAGGAGTCCACTACACCCGTAAGCGAAGGAGAGGAGTAAGCCTCCTCTGCGGTTAGAGATATATGGAGGGTCCCCTTAGCAAGCACAGGGGGGGGGGGAACCTCCATTTTTTGCTGGAGCTGCCCAAGGGCGGCTCCGTCGATGTTATAGGGAAAGTTGGGGGTTGGGGTTTTTTTTTTAAACTCATCATTGGGCATGGTGACCCTCTTTTTGACACGGGATGCAATCGCGATCACTTCTCACAGTAGCCCGCACTGCGAGAGGTGCTTACAAGCCCCGCAGAGCCAGGCGCCGCCATTTAAGACCACCCCTCCCGCCTGGTGGCCTGGCAGTCCATCGGCATGGCGGCTCCACCTTAGACACGGCGTAAAATTGATAGAATGTGAAGAAGAGAGGAAAAGGGATTTGAGGAAGGTGGGGGTGGGGGATGAAGACGGTTGTTAAAAACCAACCACCCCAGACCGGAGCTCAGGGGTTAGGGAACATTGGCCCCTCCCCCCTCAGCCCCGATCCAGGACGGTTGGCCGAGAAGAAGGTCAGCATCTACCCTGTGAAATTAGAGGCTGACCAGAGAAAGTTGTGGGAGAGGTTGTATGAAAAGAGAGGAAACAAGTGTTTTGAAGGAAGGAAGAGAGGCTAAGCTGGGGCCGGACGGGGTGCTGAGTCCCGTCAGCACGGCAGCCAGGATGGCAAATCGCCGCGCCCCTTACTCGAAACATGACAAAGAGCAAATAGGACATCATCTGGACCGGGGGCGGTGTCCGCACACTGAGCGAGAGCAGAACGCAACTCACTCAATGTAAACCTGTCGTTGAATGTTTCTACGCCTCTGGAGGTAAATTCAAATTGGTCGCCTTCAGCGACATCACGACGCACATTGAATGTTGGCGGAGCAGCTTTTCAGCTAGAGAATGCCTAGAAAGCGATCGCGAATGAATCCAGCACGGAGGCGAGGTCCGAGATTGCGGTCCCATTCCCCTGGAGAACCGGAGGGGGATGGGGTCCTGGGATAACTTGCTAAGAATCCTTTGGAATCGCTTCCACACCTCTGCTAGAGAGGTCTTTCCCGTTAAGACACTTATGCTTGCCAAGAAGAGCGGCCAGCGTGCTTAGAAACATACAGGAGCCTAGCCATAGCTCGACGAATTTCACCGGGGCTGCGCTTATAGCGAATGTAGCATAACGCTTCTGTTTGAGGGTAGTCTTACACTAGGCCGACCATCACGCAAGTGGTCGGCGTGCAAAACGGCCAGACGTTCTAGGGATAGTAGTTAGGCCCACGGCGATGAAGATGCTGCAGAACAACTACACGAGCTCATGCACCGACCTAAGCTCCTCGACTGGGACAGAGAAAAGAGAAATCAGTCATCTCCTGAAATGCAGACCACCGCACCTGCGAAAAGCACCACCGGGAAGGGGTTAAATCTCAGGCGCGGTGGTCCAGAAAATTATATTTTAATAGGAAAGTGATCACTATCATGGAGGTCATCGACCACCCCCAAATCAAAATCAGGCTGTGCATCCGGAGAGCACAGAGATAGATCAAGGCAAGAAAATGAAGCGGTTCTCGGGCAGTGATGCGTAAACTCATCCACGTTTAGGACACCTATCTCAAGCTCTTCGATCAAATCGGCAAGGACTTGTCCCCTGGGATTTATTGAGTAGTTTCCCCAGAGAGGATGTCTGCCGTTCAGATCTCCAAGCAAGAGAAAGGGCCTCGGCAGCCGTGCCACGACGCGGCGGAAGTCCCCCGCATCGAAGTTAGCTGACGGTAGAATGTACGCAGAAATAACAGTATACCTCCTATCCAGGTGAAGCATGGTCTCCTCCAAAATGATACCTAACGGGGAAATGGAGGAGACGAGCCTTTGCGGGCTCCACCCAGTTGGACAGGTGTCCGCGGCTATTCCATTGAAGGAATATGCCTTCTAGGCCTTGTTCGGAGGAGATGCAGGGGCCCTCCTCGAAGAGAAGATCCTCACGGAAATGGCCCTACGCTTCCCGGAAGCAGAACTCTGGGGGCTGTTGGCCGAACAAGACGGTGAAGGCTCTGTCGACTTCGAGGAGTTATCGAGTGAGGATGGGCTCGCTATGCCAGGCTTTTCCTCCCTCTGCCTCGAAACCTTTTGTAGGAGGAGGTCCCTCCTTTGGAGGATTCAGTGTACCCGAGACACCCTACCCACTGACACGCGAAAGGGTTATGAATAGGCGCAGAACCGTGCTCGTAGGCCTACAGGATCCAGGACCAGAGGGATCCTACGCATTCGCCAGATAGATCCCATCCGAGAAATGGGTAACTTTCGGCTCTCTACCAATCATCCTCTCCTCTGATGGATCATGTTGCCCTTGGCCAACATGCTGTCATCAGTTGAGTGAATATCAACAAAGCGTTTGAAGCCAGTGGGTCGAAAACGTCAGTTATTTTCTCAATGAGTGGCTCCAACGTAATTGAGGCTCCTCTCAGCGGACTTGAGACTTTGGTCCCCCCCCCCCATCCACCACCACCACTGGAGGGACCCTCGGTGCCAGACATGCCGATCTCGGACGGAGCGCAGAAGGAGAGGAACCATTACTCCTTTTTGTCTTTCTCCTTTTCTTTTTATGAGGATGGTGGGGAATGAACCCGCTAATCTCCACTGCCAGAAGGAACGCCTAGGACAGAGGGAGCACCACCAGAAAGATCCTTCCCCGAAATCGAGGTCTAGGTTTTATAAGCCCAAAATTGACTTAAAATAGAAATGAGCATTTCCAGTTCCATTTTACTTCGTAAACTTGATTTAATGTAATTAAGGATCTTTTCTCTTATTATGGCGCAATTTCGTCTCCTCAGCCAGATTGCTGAACAGCTGGTTGAGGGGGCTGAACTGCCTTTCTCATGCGCGGGAATCGAGGGATGGGATCATTTCTATGTTATATGTATTGGGGGGGATTTGGGGGGCGAATAAGAGGAAACTAAAAAAAAAAAGCTAACGAAAGTAAAAAAAAAAAAATAAAAGCTAGCCATTATCATCATCACTTCACTAACTCTATAATTTAAGAAGAGGATTTGTTTGAGTTTTTGAATAATAATTTCATCTTAGTTTGGTTATGACTTATGTTTTTTATCAAAGTTATTTCTAATAATTCTTTTATAATATTAAAAAAACAAAATGGTGAAGTTCAGAACTAAATCTAAGTATCGAAATTTTGTGATTTTTTTAAAACCCAAAGAGTTACAAATGGTGAAGTTCAGGAAATTTATTTTTATATATCTTCTATATCTATATTTCAGCAACGTGATATTTTGAAAGGGCGGAAATTTAGTTTAGAGTTCCTTTTTAAAATTATTATAAATGGTGAAGTTCAGAAAAGTTATAAAAATTTAACCATGGCTGCTTTTTTTTAGATTTTAAATTTAATTTTAGTAGCGAAGCGCAAACTCCCCCCCTACGGGGAGAATGACGAAGCCATTGCCTGGTTTAATTTATAAAACTTTACAATGTCTTTGTAAATTTGAGCAACTAAGTGTTTTCCTTTATTTCGTTGCCTCCATAAAAACTCGCAAATTAGGAGTCGATCAGAGAACGAGCAGTTCCCCATTCTCTTTTATTCCCCATTTTTGCCTTGGCCCAAAGCAACTCTATTTGGTATGTGTGGGTACCTGTTTCTGGATCTTTAAAGTTCTGCGAGTGGTCAAGAGTCAAATATTTATACTGGCAAGGAATCAATTCCATGGTATGCACGTCACTTATCAGAATAGTCGTGTCAGGCAATACACATTCTTTAATTATAGATAAAAAAAAACAAAGAATATGGTAATACTAAAGATGACAGAGCCTAATCACTCAAGTTCAGTCATCTGGCTGAGGAGACGAAATTGCGCCATAATAAGAGAAAAGATCAGTAATGGATATTACTAAATATTCTCAATATCTACAATTGAGTGAGGTCGTAATTAATGTATTTAATGCAGACTGTTATAAGTCTTCCGCTCAATATCGAGTTTCTTGTATGAGCAAAAAAGACGCCGCAGGCCAAAGGATCGACTTTATATAGGGTGGGAATTCTTTGTTTAAATTTTATGATCACAAGTGACCCTATATAAAGTCAACCCTTTGGCTTTGAACAACATAAAAAACAGCAGCGAAACAACACGTACACATAACGGCATTAATGCTACATTACAAACTAAAATGAAAGAATGAATAAAATAAAACAGAGCTGAGTCTGTTCACAGACAGACAACTTTACAGAAGTTGCAATTGCTTACCAGTAGAGGAACAGTAGAGAAAAGATAAAGCAGTTCATGGTGGGACCGAAGGAGTAGTGCGCCGGAGAGCATGGAAGGATTGACCGGGGGCCTCTTCCCTCCTGCCCCACCACGGGGAAGAGGGAAGAGAACTGCGACCGATACAACTATCATCTCTCACCAAAAGGAATATTAGTCGCTCAGCTAGTCAGAGAATCTAATTTCTAGATCTAGACACTGAACGAAGATTCACGAATCCAAAAACACGAATGTTTTTTCTCGCGAGAGTCCACGAGAGAAATAAAATCTTCCTTGCTGTCTTCTTCATTTTGTCACTTCCTCTCCTCTCGTTATAGTCATGGAGATTTTCTTAAGACTTTGAAATTCTATAGGATAAAGATGGTGGAAAAGGCACAGATGACCGGGCCTTGGCTCTTCAATATGGTCATCGCCTCTACGCAAATTTCGCAACAAAAACACTTCCACTTGCTGATGTGCTTGTGTTGCTATGAGTGGAGGGCCACCTCTCTCTCGCAACTGCCCCTAAAATGAGAAGGCACTCTGCTCGGAATGCAAACAGGAAGGGCACTCCTGGATGTACTGTGTGTCGAGAATAAAAAAATGCCTAAATTGCTCAGGGCTTCACAGAACCATGAGCATGCGGTGCGCCGTGCGCAGAGAGCACCTCGACCACAGAAAGATAGCTGACAGTCTCTCTTCAAGCAGGACATACGCCAATGCAGCAGGGACTGCATCTCTATAGTCACCCAATTAACACTAACCCCAGCCACAAATAGCCATCCAGCTATCAAGCTACTGGCGTGCATTCTACACGCACACACTAAATTACCCAGCCCCTGGCTCCTTCGACAGGGGGCATAGCAGAATGTTGGAAGAAAACGTAATGGAACCCCTAAAGTTCTCCTTCAATCCTCCCTTCGACAAAGTTCTGGCCCTATGGAGCGTAACTCCCACCCCAACCGCTGCAGCAAAAACACCCAATCCAGCTGAAGACTTATTTGTGCTGTGGGTCTACTTAGACCAACAGCACAAAAAAGCTCCACCTGTGGAGGAAGATATGGACGCTGCTGGCCCCTCCACGGAGCTGGCCGCCCAAAAATTTCCCGATGAAAATAGAAGAGGAGAAACTAGCCCCAAAAAGCGAATCCAAGCGAACCTCAAAGTCTTACTTGCTCGATGCCAAGCAAATCAACCTGGTCATCGCGGTGAACAAAAATACGATCCAAACAAGGACCTTCACCAGCAAGGAAATTGCCACGGGTATCCGTAGAGGGTACTTCAAGTAATTCTTCGCCTCCTGAACAGAGGAAGAGGAAGTTAAGACCGCCCTGCTGGAAAAACGAGCAAAGTTGTACGACTCGACACTAAAATTCTTCGAGCTGAGTTTGTAAAAAAACTCGGCTCCGGCAGGTCGTACAGCCTTCCAGTTACCAGAAGTCCCCGACCAAACCGGGGAAGTAAACATGGCTGCAAAAAATAGACTGGTGATTCTTGCACATAACGGGCAAGGATAGGCCGACAACAAACACCAGCTGAACAACATATACCGGGTATTGCAAATGTTCTGTTACACTCGTTACGACGCTATCAAAAAAGGACTTAATGATAGTTTTGGGGCATTTTGAAACACTTTTATTGTTTTAAGATAAAAAAAAGTGTTTGAATTGTCATATTAATAAATGTGGCTGCCCTCGGCGGCGAGCACGCGCTCCAGGCTCGTCCTGAAGGCCACGTCCAAGTTGCGGACGAAGTTCTTCCTCATGCTTGCTAACACGTGGTATAAGGACTTCAGCTCGTCGACATTGCCCTCGACATACGTCTACACGCTGTAGTCAATAGGATTGAGGTCGGGCGACTGCGGTGGCCAAAGGTCCTTCGACCAGAAGTTCAGGTTCGATTCCAACCACTCTTGCACGTTCTTTCCCATGTGGGCCTGGGCACCGTCCTGCTTAAAGACGCACTTCGCCTTCTTCGTGTTCTTTCTAGAACAGGTCAGGACTTTCGTGGCCAGGATGTACCTGTAATCGGCCGCAATGAGCTTGTAACCGGAAGCGAGCTTACCACGCGGTCGTTTTTCTTCTTGATGACCGGATCGACCGTGAAGTTTTGTTCAGTATAAAACAAAAATGAGAATTCGATTGGCACGACTCTTCCATTCGTTGATAAGGCGACAACAGCCCCTCGACGTTGATATCGAATATGTCGATGAGCAGAAACCTTTCTACACCCACCAAGCTCTTACCGCCCTCCTCCTTGACAGCCCTGGCTACCGTGGCCACCGAGTTGTTCTTTTTCCTGGCGAGCGGAGTTATTTTGAGCTTCGGAGCACTTTCGAAGTTCTTTCTCACAGCTAAACTGTTGACAACTTGAGTTATACCTGAACGAGGTCGATCTTTGAGATCTCTACGTTCTTGAGCCTCTCTGCGACTCGGTAGACGGTCATCCGACTGACGTTGAGCCACTTGGCGATGTCGGATTCGTTATGGCCCGCGCACAGCAGGAAGTCAGAGATCTCAATTCTTTTTGACTTCCATCACAACACACCAGCACACACTGGAAAAGACGTTTAAAGACACGTGCTGGAAAAGTAATACTTTAAGTTTGTTTTGACGGAACATTTTCTATCATACACGTAAACATCTCGAAAGATCCTAAAACAGAGTGTAAGAAAACTTTTGCAAAACCCACTATAGTGAAATTGAGCCGGATCTCCTATTTCTCTCCGAAACTGGAATAAGGGACAACTATTCCATCAAGATCTTCGGTTTCAACTTGCTGCAAAAGAACATGACTAGCGAAATACATGATGGAGCGGCAATAGCGGTAGGGTCAGGCTTGCAGAATGTGAAGGGGAGAACAATGAAGTGGGTTTTGGGTACCGACCTCCAAGGAAAGGGTACCTTCAGACCCCAAATCTGTTCACCCTGTTCGCGAAGGCCCACCCGGGCATCTTCGCTGGCGATCTTAACGCCAGAAGAAGAATCGCTTGCTAAGCTCGAGCGGAGGACAGTCGAGGAGAGAACCTCGACTTAATCTTATGTAGAGGCGCAGCAGAGAGGATCGGGCTGCACTTCCCGACGTTCACGTACCCATTTTTTAAAGGAGCTCATCTGGCGACTGCCTACTAGGGCAAATTCACTGTAATCACGTTACAGCCTAATACTAGGCTAGATCAACAAAAGAAAAATGCAAAAACAAAATAGCAAATATACAAAAAACAAAACAATAGCAAAGAAGCAAGAAGAAAGCAGGCTCCGGCATCGGGAGGAGGCCCGCCTACCCCCGGCACAGGACAATGCAAAGTGAGTATTTAATAAAATGACGGCCAGCCTTCTCCTAAGTCCAGGTCAAGGAAAACCGAAACCTGTGCGCTTCGGCATAGCGAGAGACGCGGTTCAATGCCTGTTGGAGTCGACGCTCCAGAATTGGCATTTGAGCTGCACCAAAAAGATCGAAAGGTCGTCCACGTAGAGGATAACGAGAACATCTTACGACAGCAACGTGGTGAAGTCGTTGATGTTCAGGGCAAATAAAGTGACACTGAGGAGACTTCCTGGCGGGAATTGGGTCATAGAGGGCTCCCCCTACCTGTACACGGAATCGACATCTCGCGAAAATTCCGAGATAAAGATTGGGAGGCGTCCTCTTGCCCCCATCGTGTGGAGGGTCTCCATGATACCGTATCGCCATCCGATATCATAGGCCTTCCCCAGATCGAAAAAAAACGTGGCGTGGTGCATTCCACGTCGGAGCAGAGCATCTGACGTGGATGCTCTGTAAATCTCGAATTACATTTTAGGCACTTGCTTTTATTATTGATTAATTGATGTTTAGCAAAAAAAAAAATCGAAAGGATAGACGTTGAGCACACGGCGTACGCATTTGCTATTTTGAAAATCTAGCAAATAGGTCTGCGCTCGTGTGTGTATATATATATATATATATATATATATATATGTGGTAGCATCGATTCGAAAAGTGAAAACATCGAGAAAGTGTTTGTTGTCCGTCGAACTTTCGTAATAACCAGCTTATACGGCAAATTAAAAATTAAAAAGTAACGGCAAATAAAATTAAAAAAAAGGCTTTTATTGTTCGATTTCGGCCTCAGTCGGCGAACACAATTCATTGGCAACAGAAAAAAAGTGATTTTATTTAATAAAAATAACAGGAAAACTACTTACGTCAACAGAATAAGTAGTGTCAGGCCTAGAATATTTAGAAGAGATCGATAATCAACTTCAGAAAACCTCCCAGAAAATTTAAAAAAAAACTTTCTTACCCGTCTTTAGAAACAAAGGGAAGCTGAGAAAAATAAACGCTTATGATTGGCCATTGACGTTATTCAATACAGATCGCTGATTGGCCAGTGGGATAGCTTAAAAACACAAAAATTAGCAAAACAGTTGCGAAAATCGCTCGAAAAATTGTCCGCCGCTAAAGTAAACAATTAGCTAATCCCCAAAATCGAGGGCGGGGAAAAAAATCACAGAAGGTGAAATTTCAGAAGACTTACGCAGTATTTTTAGTATTAAAAACAGTACTAATGGTGTTTTTAGGCATTGTAGTGGTCATAATATATTGGTTTCGGTTTGGCGGGGAAAGTACATATTTTTAAGATACTCCACCTTGTTGGGGTGAAAATGAAATTAAAATAAATCCACCTTGCCTTCTTGATGTGCAAAAAATTCCTGATTTCAAACATTGGCAACCCTGATTTCAAGTTCAGAAGAGTTGCACACCTACCCAGTTCCCACTACCCTATATAGTTTTCCCTTCCATCGCTTCCTTTATATGAACTTTTAAAACCCTGTCGTAGATGCTCCCTTCTGCTTTCGCTCTATTAATAGAATGGAGTAGTAAAAGTGTTTGCGAGCTCTGTCTAATTCAAGGACTTTTGTCATCGTGGAACAAAGGACAATTTTAGTCTTTTTAATGCACTAAATGCCTGCTAGCTGTTTCCACCTTGGCCTACCATAATAATCAATGCATTGGCAACGAGGGGATCAGCCAACTTGGAGAAGTTTCATTTGCCAATACTTTTAACAGCACTTACCTCGCTCTTTGTCTCGAACAGGTTCGACCTGAGGCTGTCTGTTTTTTCGAAAGCGCAAGTCTCTTCCATGACTCTTTTACGGTGTTTTAAGCTGAGGAAAAAAATCTTCAAATGTAAAGAACAAGAGCCTACTTTTCCACTAAATATATTTTGTTTTCTTAGATTTTACCTCTCAGACGAATACGAAGTGAGGAAAACACACACAAAATTGGCCTTAAAAAAATTTAGATCCCAATTATCTAACCACGAAAAAAAAACTAACCTAAATTTAAGCCCTAAATCGATATAAAAATAACTACATGACCGGAGGCAGACAGAGCCCTTTTAACGCGTCGACTTCAAAGTCTCTTTGGCAACTGACTCCCAATCGCCATTGCAGATTCCACGGTGCGGATATGAAACTGCAATAAGTGCAGATTCGTTCTACATAAACGCAGTGCCGCGCATGTGTACGAATATATATGTACATGCCAGTCAGGGGGATGGGGTATTCTTGTAGAAGCATAGCTAAATATACAATGATAGAGATGGAATACGTCGGCGAAAAGATAGTGGCTGCTTATGACTATTCTAAACCTTATTATTAACTTTTAAATTTGCTCTCATATAGTGTGGTCGGCGAGCATTAGTGCTATATAAAATATCATCTTCCCAATTTTTGTTGGCCTGTTAATCACAAAGTAGGCCACCCTTTTCTCCGCTCCATTGGCCCTTCTTGACACTTAGGCCGTTGATGCATTTCGTTCAGTTGGAGTTTATCCCCAAATGCTTCATTAGGCCTACCTATCAGAGGTTGCGTGGTATGGGGCTGTGAATAGGTGTTAGGTTTTAAGGGTGTATCGGGAATAATTATGGTACTGATGAGGAATTGTGATCACAATTTTATTACCATCTATCCATCTTACATTTCCACTTCAAAACAGTTACAAACTCCTTTTCATATTCCTTCACACCTTATATACTTTTTACATATTCATTCCTTATTATCTTCCCTTCACATATCGTAATCTCCCTCAACTTGCACTATTCTTACTCTATTTTTCTTTCTTTTAAACCACCATCACACCTATACAGTACTTTTGTACCAGCATACAGGTCGCAAGTGAGATTTTCCAAACAATTCCTCATCCATACCATAATCAAACACGATTCACTCTTGATACTTAAAAAAATTACACTTATTCAAGGGCAATATCACTCATTCTAATACTCGTTTCTACATTTACTTTTAGACCTCCTCTCACAACATATGTTTCAATTAACAATTCCGAATCCCTCTCAAACTCAGACACTACCTCAAAGTCATGAGCAGACGCCAACATAGTCATTAACCAAACATTAATACCTCACTCTTGCTAGTACTTTTCTCAGCATTCCAGAGATAAATATAGTAAACAACTATGTCAATATAAACAAACCATTATCTCCTACTGACATTTAGCTCAGCCACTCACTCGACCAATATTTCATCCGATGCAGGTTTAATTTCCAACAGACTTTTAACACTCTCACTCATACATTTTCTACAGATCTATATACTCAGTATATACATTACAGCTCTTATCTCTAGTCTTTTTAGCCAGCTGCCTTAATGACATCTACATTACCCTTACCTGCTCTTAGTCCACTGTGTTCATCCCTTATGCAATCAGTTATCGTTCTTACGCGCGCATGCTTATATGTAGGTTCTGTACGCTGATATAGCACCTTGTTTGTCACTCAAACCATCATATTCCCTTTCATTTCCTTTAGTATACAGGGTGTCCCACCCCCCAAAAAAACAAACTGGGCCCCAACTTTCAACAGGCTTTATTTCTAAATTTCTTAAAATATTAAAGAGAATGGAATGTTGGTCAACGAAATAGTTACTTCAGTTTCATCCACAGAAGTGTTGTTGTAGGAGAATTGGAAATATGAGAGAACAATTTGAATATAGGATGGAAGATAAACTATTAGAGATAAATTCTGAAAAAGATTTAGAAGTTATAATAGACAAAGAGTTAAGCTTTGAGGTACATCTGGCTGAGAAGTAAATAAAGCAAAATAGTGGGAGTCATTAGGAGAACATTTACTACTTTGGATGAGACTAAGTTTAAGGTATTTTATACAACATTGGTTAGATCACATTTAGAGTAGGCCAATCAGGCATGGAGCCCATATAAAAAGAAGGATATAGATGCCATTGAAAATGTACGAAGACGTGCAACAAAGTTACTTCCCAACATGAAAAATTTATCACATGAGGATAGGTTAAAAAAATTGGATTTACCCACATTGGCATACAAAAGAATACCTGGGTGATATGATAGAGACTTATAAAATATTAAATGGACTTATGATGCAGAAATATGCGGGGAACTATTTATATTAAGTGAAGGCATAGGTACAAGAGGACATTACAAAAAGCTTTACAAAAGAAGATCAAGGCTGAATAAAAGGAAGTACGCTTTTTGTAATAGAGTAGTTGACATATGGAATAGCTTGCCTGGGCAAGTTAATGGTTGAGTCTGTAAAGTTAAGAAAAAAATAGATAAAATATAGAAAACTCAAACAATCAGATATAACTATAATGCATCATTTGGAAAATGCGAGCACGTCCTGCACACGAATCAAATAGAAAATTTGGAACTGGAGCCAAGGCCTGGGAGGGCCTCTTCCAGTCTTCTGTGAGTATTAATTAATGAAGCCTATCGAAATACCCGCTCATTTTTATCATTATTCGTTTACACAATTATTCTTCTCTTGCTTTCACCTTTTTTATTTACCTTCAAAATATATTCACCTTCCCCTCCAGATCCTTATTTATCTTACATATCATTCATTTCACTTCTCCGTACATTTTTCATGTCGTCATCCAAACATTCAGCATTTTCCTTTCTCGTTCCAGGTTTAGCACACCCACATACAAGCCACTGTCATTCTTAAATTTGTTGTATCCCCACAATCAAACTTCCTCTTTCCTACTCTCAAACATTCGCACATACTTTCCGGTTATGTTATGTTTCCTCTATTCTTACCATTCACAAATCAACCAATTTAACTCTAAAGTGTACAATCATGCTCTCAGAGAGTGCATCACTTGAAAATTAAATTAAAAGAGATGTAGGTTGGATGTGAGAAAGTATTGTTTTCACCAACTCAGTGATAGATTCCTTGAATGGTTTACTAGAAGAGACGATAAGGATACCGTTTTCAAGCGAAGGTTAGATGAGGGTAGGTTATGATGGGTTGTAAGTTGTATTGGGAAAAATTGCATATCGGCCATGTTCTGACGCATTCCTGTGGGTGCAGATTTTGGAGGGAGAACTTGGGAGGGGGGGGGGGGTGTATTGTATTATTATATTGTTGATAATGTGTATTGTAATTGTAACTACATGATTTTGGTTTCGACAAGCCAATATGGACATGCCTTTTTATTCAGTTTCGGACGCAATCTTGTGGAGGAAGTTTATGGAGCGGGTGATTATTCGGGTGACCTCTGATAGGCCCTTGCGGCTTTTGTCATCTGTTGAATTATGTTATATTGTCCCTTATGCTGCCTTACTAAGGCGAAATCAATCATACCCTTTCATTCGCCCTCTTCTTTTTGCCCAACCCATGTATTTATACAATTTTTTGTAGTGAAAGCACGTGATTGCCACACACACGCAAAATGTTTCTCTCACGGAGAAAAAAAAAAATGCCCGCGCTCATCACCTCCATTTATCAATGTAGTATAAAGGTTCGCGAAGACAGCTTTCCAATCAAGTTTGCCACTCTAAATTTTCACTTTCTCCTACCAAGTGAGCGCATTTCTCCCTACGTCCCCCTACGTTTACTTTATCATATTCTTTTATTTGTTATTTTAACTAATAAATTGCTTATTCCACAAAAAAAAACAAATAATTTTTTCGGCGTGAGTGAACATATTCCTTTGATAGCCTCTGCTACATCAGTTTTGCTAATATTTACAGATCTCTATTTTTTAACACTAAGGTTTTCCAATTTATTTGCTTGCTTGAGTAGGTCTGGGTGAGCATTACATATTTAGGATTGGATACATAACATAAACATTTTGTATCTAACCTAGAACATAGAACAAGTACATTTTATGATTAGTGAAGATGTGGTTATTCAAGATAGGTAGCGAAGATCTTCACTCTGGTACAACTTAAAGTACATGTGTATAAATAAAAATACATGTATTACTGAAAGTCTTCAGCATGGGCCTGCTCCTTTTCTGAGTACTTCTCCATGTACGTCTTTCTTGCATTGATATACAGGTGAGTAAGCCTCCTGTTTACTTCAACGTGCGATGAAAATGTTTCTGCAGTTTTTTTATGATGGCCTCCAAGGTGCTCACGGGGAGGAATTTCCTTAGCTTTGTCTTGTTCAAATTTAGTTTGGAGAAAGTCCTCTCTACCTCTGCTGTGCTATGTGGTAAGGAAGTCATTTGCAGCATAAAGATTGCGAGATCCTCATACTCAGGAAGGCGGCTCAGAATCTGCCAAAACTCTACGATATGCTTGCTCTCCCACCCTCCTTTCTTTACATTGCAATCAACCAGAATGGAACGCCATTGTCGATCAATAATCTGCAGACGAACTTATCCCGGAAAGCCCTTGGCAAAAACTGCGCCAGATCTTATATTAGCACTGCCATCCAGTATTTGCCCATGGTTAACATCCTTAAGTGCATTCAGAACTGGGTCGAAAACATCGGTCCTCTGAAGAATTTGGAGGACAGCTTCCCTGCACCAATCTCTGGAACCTCTTCCTCTTATGTGGAGGCATAAGCTTCATGGATTCTTGAGCCATTATCCCTGGGTAAACTTTGTCAAGTGGTAGCCACTGTGACTCGTCGTCAACATTGATGTTAATCAGGTTTTAGGTTGGTTTCCTGAAGTTTTGACAGAGCACCTTTACAACACAAGGCGATGACATACGTAGGTTTCACTGCATGTAGTATCCTCTGAGCCTGCAGGAAGCTGCTTCTCTTGTCACTTTCCTCTGCAGTGAAGAACAGAACGAGATCCTCAATTGTTTCATAATTCGCCTAACACACTGTGCTACAGGTAGCCAACGTGTCTGACATGGTTTTAGGATTCGATGAGCATCCACATTTACAAACCTCTGGAACTCAACAAAACTTTTCTGCCTGTTGGGGAACATCTTGAGGTAATTGTAGACATCGTGTATTAGCTGATAAGCTGTCTTTGACAGAACCTTACTGGCGTGCTCGGCAACAAGATGGAAAGTGTGACAGTAACTCATAAGAACAAATAGATTGGGTGTAGCCTCTTCCATTCTCGTCAGAAGAGAGTTCTTGGCTCCTTGCATTAGGTTCGACCTATCTGAGGCATATCCTATGACTTTTTCCCAGTATAACTCATCTTTCTGCAAAGTACTTTTCCGGGATGCAAACAGTCCAGTAACGTCCCCTTCCTCCACAACAATAAAACGGTAGAATCGTGTGACTGGTTCCTTGTTTGCATTCATGAAACGGACATTAACGCAAGACTTTTTTCGATTGGCGCGATTGCAGTTCATACCTTTGATGCCTTTTGAGCCATCAGCAATGCCGTGGAGAGTTGACACAAGAGAGTCTAAGAAGTTGAGTGAAATGTTTTTTTATTGCAATCAGGGCCACAGCGTTCAACTGTGCCTTGACAGTTGTAGAATCCCCGGTGACAGTGAAATATGTTATGGGGCGATTTTGCTGACATGTCTTGGCTCGCTGCAAGTGAAGTGATGTTTTCGTGTGTCCTATTAGCTTGGATTTTCCCGGGGTGAGATGATTATCGCAAAAGAGCAATAAGCCTTTTCTGGATGGATTTTCGATACAGAAAACCATCCTTGTGCCCAACTCTCATTTTCCCACTCACGGCGATATTTTTGGCGTCTATAATTCTTCTTGACTTCTTTTGGCATCTTTGTATGGGTCTGGGTCACTTGGTGAGGTTCTTAATAGCCACATCCTTAAACTAATGTTGATTGACTGCAGTCTGCTGGATTCTTCCCTGTGCTAGAGTAACCTGTGAAGTTGTTACATGATTAACACATATTAGGTGTCGTAGGTCAGGTTAGATTTCCTGACCTCAGCTTGCTTCCTTTGACTCGGAAGAGAATATGGCAAGCCCGCAGGACACTCTGCGATTGACCTTGCCCTGAATGACGCACTTTAAACGTGGGTTGCACTAAATCGAGTAAGAGTGTCTATTTTCCTTGGCCGAATTAAATCAACTAACTAGGAGGTTCTAGATATCAAACTGGATGAAACAAAATAATCTTTACTACTGTAAAAACAAAAATAAAATAATGGATGCAACATAGAAATACAAAAGAACTAAATGAGCAAAAGGTTGAAACACGTTAGCTCCAGGCGGGAGCCGTGAGCACGTACAACAAACGTACATGACCGATAAAAGGGAAACTACCATTTCGGGTGGATCTGCCTCCCGAAGAACTTTGTACCCGAGAGAAAGGGGACGGGGGTATGAGCGTCGAACTCGATTGCTTTTCAATTGCACGGTTGGGTTTGATCTTGGCCGATTAGTCCTCGGCCTGCTTAAAGTTATGAAGAAGAATACAACCTGTCTTTTAACAACCACTGCTAGCCTCGAAAGTAGGGATCGAGAGAGTATTTCGCCGTGGATAAGCTGAGTCGAATACAACAGTATGGGAGTCTCTTCGTTCCTAGTCTTATTTTTTCTTATTTAATTTTCGTGTCTTCGGGCTCTTGGGGTAAGGGAGGCCGAGAGAAAAAATTCTTCTGCGATGCGTCCTCTTTGGCAAAATACTAATCTTACCCAGGCCAACGCTGAACTATTTATACAGGTTCGCCGGAAGTGGATTTTAATTTATCTATATAGAGGTGCCAGGAGTGAATTGTGACCTTCACGCCATCTCCCCGAACCTGTCGTTTTTACAGTTAGGCTCGCTATAGGGCTTGTTATCAAACGGAAGTTACCTCAAAAAGAAGCCGATCGCGGGTTCGTTCCGTCCCACCCGTCTCTCTCTCTCTCTCTATCTCTGATCTCCATTTCTCTCATTTTTTACATTAAGCAACAGGCAAAGCAGTCACACACCACAATAAATTTAACTAGTGAAAAACTACAAGCCACATTCCACTAAGGTTACATATCTATAAGCCAGGCAACAGGGCCGCCAAGAGGATAAATAGTACTCGGTACGAGACAAAATTTGGGCCCTCTCCACAGGTTTAAAAAAACAAAAGGCACATACATATATACTTTTTTTACAGGTTGGGCAATATTTCTTTCTTTTTGCAGGTGTTCATACTGTATATTAGTAACCAATTTCTTTACTTAAAAGTCATAAAGTGCAGAACGAAAAGTATCCTTGGTAGCAATTTTTTCAATAGTAGCACGACTTCTGGGCCATCCTGCACAATGGATAATAAAATATATTAAAAAATAATCATATAATGAATTGTGCTTTTCGAGCTTTCTTGGCATCAAA
Organism: Ceratothoa steindachneri; assembly: GCA_963969495.1. NCBI lineage: Eukaryota > Metazoa > Arthropoda > Malacostraca > Isopoda > Cymothoidae > Ceratothoa > Ceratothoa steindachneri. The sequence continues at coordinate 131,788,804 of OZ018323.1, forward strand.
ATTTTTTATCACATCATCAAATTGGATTTTTCGTGCAAGTTTGGATTCAATACTAAGTCTTGCCTAAATCTACCAGCCAGTCTTGTGCCATAGTACTACGCAGATAGGGTAGTTTAATGAAAGATCGCTCAGCTGAAGCGATAGCTGCAGGGATGGACAGAAAAATACGAAGTGCAATGCAAATATCCTGGATATGTTTGTCGAGGAATTATGGGTGTACAACCTAGTCCACGCATAAATAGGCGGCCGAAAGCTGAGAGGCCGCGCGTGACTGAAAAGTGGGTGAAGTAGGCCTTGCTCCAGTTCAATGGAAGGCTCAAACAAAAGGGGGCGTAAGTGAGTGCGTGATGTTGGCCTTAAGGGGTTCGTAAAATGCCAGGATTAATTCAAGGTTATTTAAAGAGACTACCCTGTAAGGAAATCGATATCCCACCCTAAAAACAGAGGCCCTGTTCGGTCACCACAACGTCCTGGCAGTTGGCAGCGTAACCCGATGACTTAACCCCCCCCCCTCTCTCCCCTCGCCTCGCGGACCACCAGAAAGGCCTCCCACAACCACGAGATGCACGAATCATCAGATTTCTAGGCCGGCGAGCATAACATTGGTTAAACAGGCACTATTTACCCTAAGAGCTGGGATCTAATTTCGCGTCATAGACAAAATTATAGGAGCGGCGACTAAGAGCCAGAAGATGCCTTTAGGGCTAATTGAAAGACGCTAGGAGAAGGGTCGTTAGAGGAGAGAGGCTTAATTCCTAAGACCTCACCCCCACTCCTTCCCCTATCCCCAGTGAGATGGTGATGTATATAGGCAGATAACCGGAGAAGATGGAAGATCGAGTAAGTGATCGACACGACGAAGTCCGACGCAGTGCCCGGCAATTAAAGGAAGGAACAGAGAAGAAGCTCATGCTGAGCCAGTTCCTGGTGGTCACACCGAAAATTAGCTTTGTTTGTATTGAGAATTACTCTCGTACATCTCTCATCAGAGAAACCCCCTATTCCAGTTTACAACAAAACCAGAAATAGTCCTGCCATTGAGAAATACCCCAAAGTGAACTCCCTCAAACACCCCTCATTCGTCAAAGGGTTCACTTGTTTGCTCATCGCTCGTCAGTACGAACCATTACAAGATTAACCCAAAGATTGGAAAGAGAATACCTTCACAACCCCGTTGTTTAAATCATCTGACTAAGACAACGTTCTTAACGCCATCCATTGCCCTCCCTGAAATCACCTGCTGCTTCAAGCCTGTCTCAGCGCCAGTCAAACAGCTGGAGTGTCTGTGAACACGTCCACGCGCCTGACCTCAAAAATTTTATTTCGTCTACATAAAAAAATCAAGGCCAAGGTCAGTCTCCAACCGGTTCATGTATGGTTGTTTTAATGTTAAGAAATTCCATTATTTTTGAAGGTCCATTAGCGTCCAATATTAAAGTGAGCTTTGGGTCAACCTTTACTTTATATTCATTTGGTTTAAATTAGTAAGTCTCACATAAACTCGTTTAATTCATAGCTGTATAGTTTTTTTTTATTTCACTTTGTTATGCTGTAATTAAAGACATATTGTTTTGTTAGAAGTATTTAATTCAATCCTCGAAATGCTGCTTTGGCACTAAAAATCCTCATAGATTAAAATAACGTAATAAAATAATATAGCACTCTTAGAGAAAACGTACTCAAGGAGTTATTCAAGTACGTAACAAAACCTACGTACTTATATAACACCACTTGGCTCTTGCAATACTACGACATACCCCAAAATAAATGACTTAATTACAAAAAAAAGATAATCACAAAAATATATACACGGGTCAAGATTGAGGTATTTTGCAATTGCAATGAACAGATCAGATATGGACAATGCAATAGGGAAATGAAAATGAGACTCGGCAATTAACAAATTATGGACAGCGGGGAATAATCTCCAGGGGGTACTTAAAAAAATGGGCGGAAGAACCTTTACCTTGCGGACTAGCTTCTCGGGGAAGGGGGAGGTGCTGACGTAACCAAGACTCGGATTGGACTGGATGAGAAGATCTGGCAGCGCAGCGATGAGATCTTGCAATGGGAGTCGATTGCCTCAAGGAAAAGCGAGGTGAGGTTGGAGCAAGAGGAATTACTCGTGGGCAGAGTAGCGAGATAAACTTAGACGTGGGAGAATGCACCCGGACGGGGCGACGTACTTTCGTGAACGGGATGAGAGGAGTATATCGCACGAACTCTTCGAAGAAACCGCTTCACGAACTTGCCTATAGAGAATGGTCAAAAGTTCACGGTAGTGATCTAGCCGACGAGACCTTCAAACTTCAGGAGCTCGACTTGAGACGAAAGGGGGAGGTGAGCTGTACTCTCTCTCGAGTAACGGGGGACCCTAAATATATATACTCAACCGGCTAAGTCGCTAAAAGGCCTCCAGGCACGGCTGTTGTCTCATGGGAAATCCTGGCGCCGAACGAATTAACTTTGTTTCAGATAAGTGTTTGAAAAGATGCTCGTCTGGCGCCAATTCTAGCCTCAAGGCATGGGGTTGACTGGAAGCTCCTGTCTGACGGTGGATTAATTTGTCCGCGGGTCATGGGGGGGGGGGATCGTCTGATTTAGGCAAACGCCGGTGGGGTGTCTCACCGGTTTCCACGTGAGAATATTCCTTATTGTCCGTCCTTAGGATTTTGTTTGAGACCACGCAGTCTCTGCTCGAAAAGGGAGGGGAGGGTTCAAGGTGATCCTCCTAAAATATTCTCAAGCCGTAATTCCGTAATTTTGTTCAGAATATCTAAAGGTTTCAATAGAATGTTTCCAAAGTTGTTTTGGTGCACCAAGGAAACGAAAAGGTTTCCGACAAGTTTCTTGAAGCGTCAAACCGAAGAGTCAAGCCACCAATGACGTTTTCGAGGATTTTGTAAAACACTCATTTACTGAATATTGCCTCTTATATAGAATCAGCATCCGGGCTTTGATCGTCATTGAATCGCATTCTCTTTCTCTGTCTCTTCACACTCAAATTCACTTCAATCCCCATTCTTGATGAAACATGTTTTGCTTCATTCCAGATTTTCTTTCACTCCCCACCGAGATCTTTCAAACTTGCTATCAACTCCTTGACATTTGTGATATCAACATTAACTGTAACAGAATCTTGTTGCAGATGTCAATTAATACCAAAATCTTGAACCAAATTGCTGACATAATCACACGTGTAAAAGATGACACATACTCAATAGCGCCATGTATTTCAGTCCTTGTTTTAGGTGTCAGATTCAATGTTAGCAGTTCTTCAAGTGCAGCCCGAATTCTTGTAAGGTTTGCTGCAAATTGTTTTTCACGATCTATTCTCAAAGACCATCTTGTATCGGACGTGTTGTGAAGCGACTGATTTCCTGTCTTGTTCAGAAGAATCTCCCAATGTCGTGGACTGAAGCTGAAGAGGGTGTATGTTGTCTGAATTGTTCCGAAAAGGGTGATGACTTCAGGACAACATTCAGCAGAGGCTGTTCCGCATAAATTTAAAGTATGGCATCCACAGGGTGAAAAGAGTGCTAAAGAATTTTCAAACAGAAGACGTGCTTCTACCCCTTTGTATTTTCCCGCCATATTGGATACATTTTCGTAGCTTTGCCCCTTGAAATCTGAGAAAGGGATGTTGTTCTCTTTCAACGTTTCCAGTACCATTTTGGCAATATCGTCTCAAGTTTTGTTACTGCAATCAACATACTTCAAAAATCGCTCTTCGATAACATATGCCATATCCTCCTTCACAAGATTTCGTAGTAAAACGGCGGTTTACTTAACATGAGAGGAGTCAGGTGTTGCATCCACCATAATTGAAAAGTATTTTGGGAAGCTTCTTTCAAAGGGAATTTGTTTTGCAACAAGTTCTGAGCAAAGAGAAACAAATTCGTTTTGAGTCTCTGCTGAGATAGTGTACATGTAGTCTCCGATCCTTTCTACCACAATTCCTTCACCTTTAGTACATGTTCTTTCAGAACAGGATCCCACTGAGACAACAGTTCTACCTAGCCTCAAGTTTCCATTTCTTTCATCTCTAATTCCTTGCGAAGATCTAAATGATGTACCTCTCTCCCCCAGAAAAAGAACAATTTATATGATCCGCCTCAAAAGATTGTACCATCCTCCTGCTTCAGATTCAATGGAAGTTTCCAAAAGATTTTCAATACAGTTGTCTGATTTCAATCGTCTTTCAAAATCACGCCAGGCTAAATAACACTCCCTATGGCCATTGCATTTTTCGTCTTCAGGAATTCTGTTAGCTACTTATTTCCATTTTCCACTTGCTAGATGCAAATGCGATTTTGAAGTTTCGGTTTCTTTTTGAAAGAGACGGCACGGAAAACAATAGAGGGACTGTTGTGGTGGACTCCATACAGCCAATCTCGTCTGGAAATTTCCACATTCATGGAATGCCTGTTGATTACTCTCACTGGAAAGGAAGTTTGAAAATTGAGATGGCTTTTTCTAACACATTCTTCAACTCTCTCCGCGGTTAATTTCTCATGAACACCAATATCAACACTCACATCTGACATACAGCCTAGCATTGTACTTGCAGCAGGAAGCGCAGCAATATTTGTCCCTTTTCTGAATACCGTACCAGCAGGTGCCACTTCTGTTCTTTGATCATTTTCAGTTATCTGACTTACTGGAGCAATTTCAGCATATAGTTGCTCAGCTCTTTGTTCGAGATCTGTATTGATGTCATCAAGCTTTCTTACACCTACTTGAAAGAGAGTTTGCATTGCTCTTTTTTCATTCTCTTCATGTAGCTTTCTTTCTTTCCGTTTTTGAGCCCCAGACTTTTGACTTTACATGGTTCGCACGCAAAATCTGTAAAAAATATATGCACTTTACTAAAACAGGGTGTTCGGAAAGTCACTATGCACTTACATATTTATTAACATAAATGTTTCAATATAGAATACAGGGGGTAAATATGAATGACAATTATAAATTATGTTGAAAGTGACCTCCCTTGGCATCAATACAGGCTTGGACCCTTCTTATTTTGTTTCTAAACACCGCTATCAGTTGCACTTACATATTTATTAACATAAATGGTTTGGGGTCGAAATCTGAAATATAAAAAAAAATATTAGAATAGTGCACAGTGACTTTCCGAACACCCTGTATTATTTGTAGAATGATTGTTTGTTATCCACGAAGTAAGGATAACTAAGGTTCCTGGCTATATTTTGGCTTGAGAACCCCTCATCTTAGGAAATATTCAAGATAAAGAATTACAATTTATTATTTTATTCTCTGTTAATGTACTGAATGCACATAAAATCATTGTCTAGCTCGGTTACATTATAGTGTAAGGATGAATAGTAGATTAATTGAGTCTTTAATTTTGGAATTAAAACCTAATATGTAGATTAAATAATAATAATTATATAATAATAAATAGAATTATTTCAATCATATATAATAGTAAGTATCAATTTTCTTTTTAAAAATAATACATTTTGAAGTGATCATTTAGCTAAATTTTAGGATCAATTGTAGATTAAATGATAATAATAATTATATAATAATAAATAAAATTATTCCAATCATAAATAATAGTAAGTATCAATTTTCTTTTCAAACATCAAATATTTTGAAGGGATCAATTAGCTAAATTTCAGGATGAATTGGTGATAATTCTTTATTAATGCAATAACTATTATGTGGTCTTCAATTTATAGTTATTGACTCCAATTATTCAATTATACTGGAATGAATAAAATAAATTTTTAATACAATTTAATTGAAGAATTTAAACATATAAAGATGGCAAAATTTCATTGTAAACCAAGTTTAAACATAAAAAAATAATAATGATAATACTAATAACGGTAATTCTGAAGATCCGTACCCCGTGAGCTTTCCCACTCACATTCCCATAATATTTCTTCCACTTCCCAACATGTTTCACCCAACTGTGTGATTAACTTGTTTTATTACTTGTTCCTGAGGGCGAGCGTAGCGAGCGAGAGGGTATGGGGGGCATAGCCCCTCATATAGCAACCCATAGTACGGCTCGCGTGGTATGGATCTTCAGGTTCACCCTAATAACAATATTATTAGTATAAATAATAATGACATTAAAATTATCAATAATAATATTAATATAAATAATAATCATCATAAATTAAAATAATTCTAAATAAAATTGAAATGATAGTTAAGGAAACTTTTGAAACTTTTGTCTAAACAGTTCTTAAAATTATTAAAAGTGACTTACAATTCACCACCTCTGCAGGCAAACTGTCCCAAAAGTTCACTTCTCTACCTGATTTTTTTTTTCAGTCTAACCTACTGCTTGGATTATTTAAAACTATATCCCTTATGACAGTGATCACTGTCTATTTCAAAGAATCTTCTTATATCTACTCTCTTTATTCCATTAAAAATCTGATAAATAAGTGAGTAACTCTGCTTTGGCAATCTTTTTCATTAATTTGCATACTAGTAATGTTAAGCTGATAGGCCTATAGTTACTAACATCCTCTTTCACTTCACTTTTAAATATAGGTACTATATGAGCATTCTTCCAATCCTCTGGTACCACCTCCACAAATTCAAGTGAACGAGTGAAAATTATATTCAAACAAAGGCTACACTGCTTATTTTTTTCAATTAAGTGCCAAGGGTAAATTTCATCCAGTCCTGGTCCTTTGTGATTATCTAAACTTAAAAGCATTTCAGCAATCTGTTTCTCAAAAAATGAGACGGTATTAACAAGTTGTTACAACTAACAACATGACAATTGACAACTAAATAACAACCAGTATACACTCACCCTTATTTTGTTCCGTAATTTCGGGTATGGTTGCTCCACTTATCAGATTGTATAGCAATGATATATCTAATACATAATTTATACATTACTGTTTAATTTATTTTAATGTAAAAAAAAAGAAAAAATATTTATAAAATATTATGATTTGTAGAAAACTAAGCACCCCCCCCCCCCCATCACTAAAATTATGTCATTTCGACAGAAGAGGGCGCAATGCCATTTTTTTGCAGCGTCAATCACTCTTCTTCTTCGGCCTCTTCTTTTTTTACATATTGACAATATATTATTATCAACATCGCGAGATCAAGGGTGAGTTTTAATTGCACTCTCGTTCCGAGGTAAATTAAAGAATATTATTTCCACTAGAAGTTACTCCCTACAATAAATATAGGAAAAAGGTTTATCAACAAAAACATTTGATCAGTGCTCGGTATAAATACATACGTAAACAAGGGACCCTCTCTGCACTTGGGCCCCAGTACGATGTACTACTAGCTGTACCCCCTCTCGGCGGCCCTGGACTTGTGTTAATTCCTCGGTCAATTTAATAGACTTTTCTATAGATCGTGGCTTCATTTTAAGAGCGAAGATTTGCGACAGGTGTGGAAAAAGAGCGCGGCTCGATTATAATAGTGAAAGGTGGAGATAGTTTATGTTTTGTTGAGAAGTGAGTATATTATTAGGTAATTTAAGACGACGATATCGCTGCCGACATTTCGCAATCGCCTTTTGCATTCAAACCTAATGCTATTTTGATAAACGTGCGATCGGCTCTGCACGTTTATCGAAATAATAAAGACGATAGCGTCGCCTACTTTAGGCTATTTCCGCCAAAAAATAACATTTTTAGTTACTTTCGAAATGAGGGGGCTTCGCCTTATGACGTCTGACGTCATAAGGCCTAAATTGTAGCCCAGAAACAGCGCCCCCTATCGTGCGCCCCTAAACTGAAGTATTACCAAATTTCACTCCTTTACAATGCGCGCTCGAATAGGGTTTGGGTATCCTCATTTATACCCTATCCAAGCCTAATCAATTGTTAAGACACACACCGGTAGATTGTATAGTTTTTCTTTAACACTACTTGCAGGTTTAGATCTAAGAAGAGAAAACCAAGGAGGGATCTCCGCTAGAAAGTTTGTAATGGGAGATCTCTTTAAGGAAAATGCTGAGAATATAGAAGTAATATTGTGTGGAAGATATACAGTCCTGGCCAAAAGTATGTAAGCAGCCCTTATAGATTTTTCCCCCTAACGTGTAAGAAGGCAAATCGAATGCTTGGATTTATTCCGATAGTCAAAATTTTAAATAAATTTGAAAACGTAAATTATGATTTTTTTTTAAGTACAACCATGGATGGTATCACACGTAACAACGGTTTTAACCTGAAAGGACGGAGGAGTTTTCAAACGAACATGGCTACAAAAAATTTCACCTTTAAAATCATCGACAAATGGAACGCACCTCCCGCGGAGTTAGTAAATGGTATTAGTGTGAATAGTTTTAAAAGCAAAATTTATAGTTATTTTATGAATAATGATATTGTTTAAATACGAAACCCTGTTGTAGATTGAATGTCGCATGGGTGAGCATCGTTGCGACAATGTCCAAAGAGGGACTACTAGCATATTAGTATAGAAAGGGACTGGCCTTTGAGTGGACTAAGTAGTCCTTGCTGGTTCCCTGTAACTATGTAACTATATTTAAGTGAACTTTATAAAATTTATCATATAAATATCAATAATGTGCAATTTGCTAATATGTTTGAATATTTTGTTATGTTTATATTACTCAATATTTTACTAAATGTGTGTAATTAATAAAATAGTTTCTTCGAAAATTACAATTTAACGAATATTTCTTATGATTTAGTTTAAATTTATAACTTTTATATTCGATATCGTTCTGAATAAGTAATGTGACTAAAGAACTTACAGAACACAATATAAGTTTTGTCCAAACCACTATATAAAATGATATCAAGGGACCAAAAACTACAGAACTACCGAAACAAGGACCAAGAAAGACCCTAGGATCCGTTCAAGGTCAGCCCGATTACCACAGACGGTGTTAATCTACCACGTACATATCCCGGGCAAGATGACTTATCTACTGTTAGTATAACATGTTTTTTTTCCCCTGTTTTTTAACATCCTTTTTCTTTACTATTTCGATACTACAGTGCACACTTATCTACATGTGTACCCTTTGACATGCAGGTTCAGTTTTGCCCTAAAAGCACGCACACACTCGTCCGAAAGAGCTTTGAATCAAGGAAGAAAATATCAGAAAACGTCCGACAACACCTAAAGAAGACATTTTCGGGCTTCACTACAGAATCGCAGAAAAAACATTTTTGATTTTTCTAGTAAGTTCAATTAAGCTTTAAGTTCAATAATATCACCCAGAAGCGGTAGAATAAAACTTAAACCGAGGGCTAAAAGAATGAAAGGCGATAAAAAACCCCGATGGATATCTGATCAAGAAAAAAAACAGTCTTCAGTTGGCAAATGATCGGAAAATTGGACACATGAACACTGGTCTACAGTTATTAGGTCAGATGATGGGGGTGTAGGAGCCGAAGCTTCTTTGGTGCTTTGCTCCTTTCGGAAGGCAGCTTGAGGAACTTTAGATTACGACTCCATGACCACCTTTAGAGGTGTTGCCTTCTGATAGGCTAACCTATCGATTAGGCGCGTGGCAGTTCGCCTTACGGGAAACGGTCATGTTAGGGTAGGGAGGGGTGGCTGATTTTAGCCGAGGCTCGGTGTGAACAATTTGTGCCGCTAGCTCTACTGGGGAAGCGCCTGGGACGAGGGGTATAGAGCCCTCAAATGTGTTCCGAATGAGCTTGGAAACGACCGTGCTCGTAATCCTGTAGAGATCAGGAACAGAGGCTGTTTTTTTCTAATTGAGACAAGACGTTCCAGGCAGCGCCGGGCGCGTCGTACAAGTCCTTGGCATCAAGAAATGAGAGACAATCCGTAGCCTAAACGTCCAGGATTTCCTTCTACAGGACATACGCGCCACATTGCTTCGAATAAGTGGGGTGCGTCTCAGCACAATTGACACACTTGGCCTTATACGATAGGGACATATCGTGTCTAGCCTTGGAGCGAGTTACACAGACCGAGTAAACCCGACTTTTCAGGTATACAGGAACTATTCATATTGTCAAAGCGGTGGCAGTAGTAGCACCTCCGCGGCAGTGGCACGAATGCCTTCACGCGGTCGGATATTCTCATATAAAATGGAATAGTTACACGTAATGGTGATGTAGCAATTCGCTTAACACTGAAACCTATGGTAGCAGCATTCATAGCAAATACTATATGAATATTCGATTGACTAATCAAACTAGTTTTTAAAATATTAAATTGGTACAGGCTACAAGTGAACTATGCACGGTCGAACGTGACAACAAGTGTAGGGGTAGGTCACGAGGCATCCTCCCTGTTTTCTCATCACACGTTCAACCTTAACTGCCCTGTGGCCGGACAGCTCTAAGGTGATATCTCCTAAAGGGTAGTCCACGAATTCCCTCACATAAAGCACTCCTTTCACGAAGCTCATGGTAGAGTGCGGCGTCACACTCACACGCGAGCTATTGTGTCCCAAAAGCATTAATCATGTCCGCCTTGCAAGGCTCACACGAATTCGCCAGATGGGTCCCTTCCAAGAAACGAATCACCTTCGATTCTCTACCGATCAAACTAGCTAATGTTCTTCTCTGATGGATCATGTTGCCTTTAGCCAGCACGACCAAAAGGCGCTGGACTTTGTCATCGTTTATCCATCCGAGGGTGCCTTGATGTCGGACATGCCAATCTTAGCTTGGTCACTTGCTGAAGCGGTAGCGGACTTGTCCTTCCCCGGAGTACCCGCAGATGGAGTGGAGTCCCTAGTGCTCTTTGGAATCTTGATTTTCTCATTCTTCTTCTTCTTTGGATAGGAGGGTTTGGAGTGAACCCGCTTTTTTCCAGTCCAAGGAGGAGCCCTAAAGCCAGACGGACCGGCATCAGCAAGATCCTCCTTGGAAATGGAGTGTCCTCCTTGTGTGCCCGAGGAGAAGCTTGCACAAGGGCCGGACTCAGGTTCGGTGTTTGGCACCGAGCCCAGGTTCGCCACCATGGAAGGTCCTGCCATCTAGGACTGGATCATTTTCGGAATTATGTCCAGCTTAGGGAGGGAGGGGTGATCTAACTTCGCATCCACCTCAAGGTTTTATGGGTCCCAAAAAAGGCTCTTCAATCCTATCTTCTGTATTCTCTTAGCCAGGTAAACCGACCTCCATCGGGCAAGATAGAAAAGGCATGTAGTCTGGTCTCCTGAAGGACAGTAAGTGGCACGGCCCGATTGGCCCCACTATCCCTTATCATCTAAGGGTGTTGGCTTTAACGGTAGAAGCAGGGAATCAGGATCTCCTACCTTTCGTGGCAGTCCCCTGTGAAAGAAAATGGTCGACCGCCGCTGGTGCTGAGATGGATTCGCCCTTGGGCAAGCCCAAACAAGGAGAAGCGCCTTTGCCGAATGAAAGTGGTGAGGGAGGAGCCCCTACCAGGTTCGTAGATGTGTTTCCTTTTCCTTCGTCCTTCTTGACGCCGCGCTTGGAGGTGGATCTCCATGCGCCTGCGATCACCCACTACTTCTCTATTGCAGCCATATTAACTGTAATCATGACAAGGTCTGCTTACCAAAGTCGCGTGCTCTCACTTCGTCTTATCAAATCTCGATATTTCTGGCCCAATATGAACAAGAATATTCGCCTCTGGACAAGGGAGTGCCTCCCATGTCAATCTTCAAAGATTAGTCACCACACGAAATCCCCGCCCCTGCCCATTGATATTCCACCTTCAAGGTTCGAAACAGTGCATATCGATTTAGTTTGACCATTTCCACCATGTACACTGCCTGGACAATCCTACCCCTCACACAATCGGTATTTACTATTGTGCATCGACCGAACTACGAGATGGCTCAAAGCGTTACCGATTCCAGACATAAGTGCCGCAACGGTTGCGTTAGCTTTCCTAGACGGGTGGATTTCCAGATTTGAAGTCCCACTTTACGTAGTGACCGACTGAGGCGACAACTTCGAATGCAAACTATTCAAGGAACTCTCTCGTTGGTTTTCATAGTCTCCGCACCACGGCGTACCGCCCTTCCACAAACGGGATGGTGGAAATGGCACACATAACTTTGAAGTGCTCTAAAATGGTCCGTCGAAAAGGCAGGCTGGTGTCACTTCCAATTATCCTTTTGGGCATTCGCTCTTTGCCCAATGACTCAGGATTTTCACCTTTCACAGCACTCATGGGACCACCCCCTTGCGCACGGAAGACAATGATGCCTCAGGAAGTCGATGGTACCCTTCTACTGGAACTGGAGAGATTAACGGCAAACCTGACGTTTTCACGCGCTCCGGGAGACGAGTCACGTTTGCCAAGAATCCGTCATTCATATATTTCTAAATCTTTTTATAGGCATTATTGTAGATGCACATTTTAATGAAAGAGGAAGAGGCATAAATATAAACGCACCTCGCTGCTCTATAACTTTCTCGCGTGCCTTATTATGTATTTGTAGTATCGTAATTATATTTGTATAGCAATCTAAAAAGGATGGGACCGAATTGTGAAATAAATTATATATCATTGTATTAAATTATATATTATTCTATTGTGTGGCAGAATATGACATGAATAGGCCCAGGGTTTTTTTTAGTACAGATGTATGCACTTATGTAAGTGTCGATGCCCTGTGCGTATGTTAAAATGCTGTCAGACATTAGGTGTGGCCAAAATATGTATTTGACATGTATCTATCTACCTATGCATTTGTTATGCGCTATTTCCTTAACTCCATTAATGGCAGGGGAGTTCTGTAGTGCTCGTGTTATATAATAGGTAGGCTGCTGACACAAAATTAAAGGATTTAATAGGCCCAGCGAGAAACTCCACAAATGGATGCTCGGCGGATTTATCAAATCTTAACAAATTGCCTTACATGTAAATAACGAAAATGATGTCGAATGTGAGGATAAGGAGATGAAAATATATATATATATATATATATATATATATATATTAATTTGTATATACTAATGTGTATAGAGAATAAGAAAATGAAAATACATATGTTAATTTGTATAAATAGAGATGAGGCAAGCGGTCGGTAGAGTCGCGCGCAGGAACACACAAAATACGAACGCGGAAAACAGATAGCAGGTCAGACACCTGAGTCAATAAGAGGTCACGTATAAACAAACATTCGCGTCTTGGGAAAGATTTATCAGAAAACGGGGGGCTACAAAGCAGCTGAGCAAATGCAGACTTTGACCAAGAGAAATTTTAACACATTTGTAACAAGCTTTTCCTATAATAAAGATAAAACTATTGGATATATGTAGGTATATCTTACACACAGAGCTGTTCAGTAGCTCCGAACAGACCCCTTGGGTCCGCCCAAAAGGACAAGTCTAGGTCACACCCCTTAGAAAATGAACACATATATAGTGACAGACAGTCAGAAGGACAAGCAGAGTCAGAGAAGTAGAATCATTATTCGTTAATATCGTTTGCTCCCTAGGTAGCGTTATGAAACCCGTTTAATTCGCCCAAATCCTGTTGCATTTGAACCCAATGCTTCGTGTAGAATAGAAAGCCTACTTATTGAGGGTAAAGTACGCGTGATATGCCGTTTGCCCCTTTAATAGGCCACTGTAAGAATAAGATTATATTTTTTGCTACATCCTTTTCGAAGTCCTTCTTTACCCCGATTACCGGGAAACCTTGGGTAAGACCAGCCTAAATCATAACCCTCGTGGCAAATTATTAAGGAGTCAAAAACAATTCAATGAAGGTATAAAGTAAGCCCAGTTGCCAAAAGTCCTCACCGCCCGTCATGCGCAATAGCAACGAGGACTCTTCAATATACTCGCCATTGTGACTAACGACCAAGTTCCCACTAACCGGGTAACTTTAACTTTTACCTCCACTTCCATATTAGATAACTCACCTTTTTACATTCCTTTTCATCATCCATAAACCATCCCCGTTCACGTATAAACAGGCCCCTTATAAATTGGTGACTTTCCACCTATAAGGCAACTCTCCCAATTGGAATGGGGGGTTTATGAATACGATTGACACAAGACATTGCCTTCCCTGTATACATATCCTCCCTTAATGTGAGCTGTTCTTTCACCGGTTAGCGGTTTGGCAGGGGATATTGGGGACAATGCTTTTGAGCCTGAAAATGGGAAGCGCTTGAAGCAGAAATGTTGGGATCTACCTCTTGCTCTCTTTAAACTGAATAGCCTCAAAGAGAGTGCAGATCAGGTTGCAAGAGCCATTTTGTTAGCCGCAGGGCATCCTGATAGTGGCTGTTGGTTTGTGGTGATCAGGTTATGTAATAGGTAGGCTACTGGCATCGAGTTGCAGGATCTAATAGGCACTTCAAGAAACTCTATAAAATTGCCGCGCGATGGTCTCATTAAATCCTAACGCGTGGGAAATACAAAAGAGCGAACGCGAGAAAACGGATAAAGGGTCAAGATACCTAAGTCAACAAAAGAAAATGAATAAACAAATAATTCACGTCTCGGGATAAAATTATCAGAAGACGGAAGTCTACGGAATCCCTGAGTAAACATAAAGTCCAACCAAAGGAAATTATAACACAGTTTTGTAAAATAAGGTCATATAATAGCTAGATTAGCTGGAGGATGTAAACAAATTGTGATACACGGCCGTACAAAACTCCTCTCTTAGAGGGTGGAACTAATGAGCCCGACGAGAGATTTTTAAGGAAATCCATCTGGTGACTACTTGCTTGGGCATAAGTCGCCGTACACGACACAGCCTACTACTAGGCTATATTAAGAAACAAGTAGCAACAAAACAACAAAACAAATAACAATATGTAAATAACAAATAACAACGCAAAAAAGGACAAGTGCTAAAAAAATATCAACAACAACAAGGAAACAAAGTAAGAAGGAAGAGCGTTGCAGCGTCGGGGGTAGGCTCGCTTCCCCCCGGCGCAGGAACATGCATCCTACAAAAAAAAACAGTCAAATAAAGGGGAGGAGACTGGCCTCCTCCAAAAAGTCGTAAAGTCCGTAAATCAGTGTGCACGATACTGTCCAGAGTAGAAGGGACAAACGGTAGCTGGACAGGTAACGTGCGCGAAGATCACCCAGACTAGGACATTCAACAAGAATGTGCTGAACAGTCTGGGGACAACGCAGTATTCACTGCAGGGCGCAAGCGAGCGTTCCATCAAATGGCAGTGCGTCCCGCGAGTGTGTCCAATTCGGAGACGACAGAAAGCAACCTGAAGCCATCGCGGCATGGGGGGTAAGTCCATGGGAAGAGTCGAGGTGCAATGGCACGCAACTTTAAGTTCCCCTCGACTATCTCCCATCTTCTTTGCAAAGCAGCCCGGAGAGCTGCCCGTATTCCTGCCATGTAATCGGTGTGAGGAAGAGCGAAACTCTGGTTGGGTTACCCAGTCCTCGAAGACACTTTGGTGCCCTCATCGGCACGCTCATAACCTGCAATTCCTACATGTCCAGGAACCCAGCAGAAGATAATCTCGATATCTGCCCGGCTTGCAAGAACCGTGATGGTACTGATATCGTGAACCAAGGGATGCGGAGATTCCAATGCCCGAGAGCACTCAGGCTGCAATGTGAGTCTCTATAAATCACAATCAAGGCTCCGAACCGGGCACGTCGCGTTATTTCCCGTAACGAGCGGTATATTGCAACCACATCAGCCGTGAAGATAGAGATAGCGCCTGGCAGAGCCCCGCTAACTTTAGACAGAGCGGATACGGCGTGGAAACCGACCCCTTATTGGAACATGGAGCCATCCGTATACACTAGCCCGGTTCCAGCGTGGCACGAAGTGTGCTCCAACAAGGTCAAACGCAATACTCCCGGCGCTGTACAAGCTTTGGAAGCAGAGGCGATATTGGCCCGAGAGCTATACCTAGATCGCAAAGTAGTTTACTAGCCCTAAACCCAAAGGGCTTAGGGTATGACTGGCGTCTCTTGGCAGCATAAGCAGAGTCAAGATCAGCTGCGGATGCAGTGAGAGCTGTTGGCGACTGAGAGAGACGCCGAGCTTGAGCGTACAGGTGAATAGTTCACTGTGCACGGCGCCGAGCGAGTGGCATCTCCCGAGCATCAACAAGTAGGCTCTCAATGAAGTAAGTGCGGAAGGCACTGTCGACTTTGCACGTCGACAGTAGCGATTAGTATGGCCGAGGCGGGGACAGTGATAGCACCCCCGAGGCAGTGGCACGAATGCCTTTACGTGGTAGCGATACCAACCGGCACTCACCGACTCAGGGAGCTTGTCCCAGTCGAACGTTACGAAGAGTGTAGGGGTGGATCTCGAGGCCCCTCCCTGTTTTCTCATCACACACTCAACCTTGACAGCCCCATGGTTGGCCAGCTCTAAGGTAATGTCATATATGGAGTAGTCAACGAGTTCCCTCGCATAAACTACTACTTTCACGAAGTTCATGGTAGAGTGCGGCGTCACACTCACACGTGTGCCATCAAGTGTCCGAACGGCAGTAATCATTGCCGGCTCAGAGGGATTCAACGCATTCGCCAAAAGGCTCCCGTCCCAGAAACTGGCCACCTTCGGCTCTCTACCAATCACACTATCTAAAGCTCTCTTTTGATGGATCATGTTGCTCTTAGCCAACATGCTGCCATCAGTGGAGCGAATAACAAGGAAACGCTTCAAGCCAATGGGCTCGAAAACTCCAGGTAGCCTCTGAATGAGGGGCCCCGACGTAATCGAGGCTACGCTCTGCACAGTTCTGGTCTTCGTCTGGCATACTCCACCCGGGGGAGCAACGGAGCCCGACCTGCCGATATTGGCTTTTTCGCTTACCGGAACGGCAGCGGCCCTCACGGAAGGAGAGGAGCCCCGAGTCTTCTTCGTCTTTTTCTTGTTCTTTTTCTTTTTAAGAGACGAGGGCGGGGAATGAACCCTCTTCTATCCTCTGCCGGCAGGAGCCCACTGGCCAGATGGACCGTCCTCAGCAAGATCCTTCTCTGAGATGGACAGATCCTTGTAAATCCTTGGATACCCGAGCCTTCTGAGGAGGACCTTGCACAGGGGCGGACTCGGGTTCGGTGCTTGGCACCTAGCCCAGGTTCGTCCCCTTTAGAGAAAAGAGGCCGACGTGGCCTGTCTTCCATCCTCTCCCTAAGAGGGTTCGCCCTATCGTGCCGCTCCCCTTGAGAGCGGTCAATTATGGGCCGACTGCCTTTCTTGGCAGTCCCTTAAAAAGTAAAGGGGGACTGCCGCTGGAAAGAGGAAGGCATGGGGACTCCCCTCCACTTGTAAGCAAAGGAGAGGAGTCAGCCTTCTCTCTGGTTGAAGAGTTCTGGAGGGTCCTCTGCGAACTCTGCGAAATCATACGGCGGAGAGGACCTCTACTTTTTCGGTGGAGCTGCCCGAGAGCGGCTCCGTGGTTGGTGAAGGGGAAAGGGAAGAGAGATTTTTTTTTTTTATATTCTCATCATTGGGGATGGTGACCCTATTAGTGATACGGGAAGCAAACGCTAATCACCCCCACGCAGTAGACCACTCTGCGAGGGATGAATACGGGGCCAGCAGAACCAGCTGCTGCTATTTGAGGCCACTCCTCCCACTTAGTGGCCTGGCAGCCCATCGGCATGTCGGCTCCACCTTAGTCTCGGCGTAAAATGGATAGATAGTGAAAGGAAAAAGAAAGGCGATGTGAAGAAGGTGTGGGTGAGGATGAAGCATGTTGTTAAAAACCCACCACCCCAAACCAAAGCTCAAGGATGAGGGGGCGTTGTCCCCTCCCCCCTCAGTCCTGATCTGGTCGGCGTCTACCCTGTTAATTAGAGGCCGACTAGCGAGAGTTTTGGGAGAGGTTGTAAGGAAAATGAGGAGGTAGGGTAGAAATGTAGGCTGTCTGAAAGAAGTAGGAGAGGCTAAGCTGGGGCTAGACGCGGCGCTGAGTCTCGTCAGCACGACGGCCATGAAGGCAAATCACCGCGCCCCTTACGGCCTCTCCCCCTGAAAATGAAACTGTATATATAAGAGAGCAATGAAAGGAATATAGAGCTAAGAATTAAGCATTATAAATGCCATTAAGTATTGTCATACCCGTATTAGCGCTTACGGAACCCATTTTAAAGGCTTGTCACTCCAGAATTTAATACTTTGCTTTGAGTATATATAGA
Source organism: Ceratothoa steindachneri (assembly GCA_963969495.1). Classification (NCBI taxonomy): domain Eukaryota; kingdom Metazoa; phylum Arthropoda; class Malacostraca; order Isopoda; family Cymothoidae; genus Ceratothoa; species Ceratothoa steindachneri. The sequence goes on from OZ018323.1 coordinate 131,806,848, forward strand.
CTGCTAGTCACCCGAAAAGTAACTTCGTGACGTGCCACTTGCCGCGTTATGTGCCAAAATTAGGATAAAATATGTATTTTTGCAACGTCCTTCTTTACCTTGATTACCCTAGCTTGGCTTGGCTTTGAGAAGTTCATCGAGGTCCATGATGACAGATGCCATCTTGAGGTATCAGCCTATACTAGGTTTAAACGGGTAGGAATGTGTGCAGTATTCGGACCCGTATCTTGACCGAGGGGAGAAGGACTCTAGTGGCAGGAGAGGCTCGAGACGTCCAGGCTTCATCCTCGGCGGCAGGGAGCTGCCGAGACACCGGTCTGTTGATGTTCGCCTATAGGCATTAGCGATCCTGGTTTATGATCGAGGTATCCTTCCTCTAGTCTTTGCCTAAAAAGGCAGAACTCACAAGGCAGTGGGGAAGGGGGCGGGGTTAGGTGCAGTGGTTGGTAGGCGCCATTGCGTGTCCACTAGGGTGATGACCTTTTTACAACCTCATATCCCTTGTGTCATAATTTGATGAGCTTTAATTAAAGATTATATAAAATCTTACTTTCAAGATGATTTGATAAAAAAACCTCAAGCACAAAATGATTTTAAAAATTTCATTTGTCAGCTTTTTTGTCCATTTTTTGAAGTCACTGGCAGCATAACTTTGACCGCACGCTCACAGCACTGGTTGCTTCGGGCAATATTGATTGGAGATTCATCTGTTTTCCAGTGGGTTTTCAAGCATTTGAGACCTGTTGGGTGTTCATTCAGAGCTGCAGATAGTTCATAAAAATCTTCAGCGCGGAACAAGTGGGTGCTAAACCAATGGTCAGCCCATGAGTAAGAAATGAATGAACAGATTTTACGCAGCCTACTCCGGGTGTCAAGCATCAGAATGAACGCAAGAAGGGTTAGAATGGCACGAGAGTTCCAACGTGCATTTCTGATGTTTGGGATCTTTTGAAACTTTACAAAAAGGACCTCATTCATCTCAGTGAAATGAAGGAAGACACGCGTGAGGTGATAGAGAAACTTCATGTCGTCTCTGCGGCCGCCTGTTTCCTTAATCTCAGTTTTACCGTTGCTGAAGGCTGCTTTCACTTTATCATAATTGCTCATCAAATCCTGTACAAATAAGTACTCTATGTTCTGTGATTTAGTCGACCCATGGAGCTCATCGTCCATGACAACGCAAAGAATCCGATATCCAGGACATGGTACTGGCAACTGATGAACTTGGGTTTGGGGTAACCTTTATCTTCGAACATTTGCTGCAGTCGAAAACAACACCTGTCCTTTTGCCAGTATTCACACTTGTTGTGTCGGCGATAAGCATAACAATTCATTTCCACAGGTTGAACTCCTTTAACACACCCTGAAGCCCCTTTACAATTGTTACAGCTTTTCCATCCTTCAATTTGAGCTCAGCCAACTTTATTTCTTTCGCTTCATTCTTGAGGACCACGACCTGATATTCAAAGGCCTCAATGCGTTTGCCGTCAAAGTGTAAGCTCCACTTTTCCAGGTGAAGCGTGCTCACTAAGTGCCTCTTCACCTGAGCAGCTCTCGTGTAGATAGCCTTGTATTGCTGACTGACATGGGGTTAGGATTTCAATGCCCTCACCAGAAAGCTGGCGACATACCTTTGCTGCTCTGTGGGACGACAGCTTTGAGCTTGTAGCAAGGAGTCTTGCTAAGCCTGTTGGGTTATGCTTTTCTTTCCTCGTTGATGCTGCATTCTTATCCTCCCAAGAACTGTCTTCGTTGTTATTAGATGAGTCCGTGCTAGTTTCGGAACAATCAAGTGGTGCTGAGCTGGAAAGTGGGGACACAGTCGCTTCCATTGCCTTCTTTTGCTTAGATGAGTGGATGGTCTTGGCACTAGCAGGTTTACCAGTGGAATAACCAACCTGGCATTTGGTCAAAATTTGCTGTTTATAGAGGTTCTCATCTTCTTTGCACAACCAGTTGCCTTTCACCTTGGTCACGTCAAACAGCTCATTCAAAGAATTATAGTTTTGTTTCTTTCTGCCGTACTCATAGTCTTTCAGATGGTTTTCTAGTTTTGCACAAATGGCTTGATCAGATACATGCGGGAAGTTTAATGTTTTGCTCCATAGGGCTTTTAGCTCCACAACAATTTGGCCGATCCTCCATTCTTTGGCGGTGGATTCAAGAAATTTGAAGCGTCCACTGACGTAGATTTTCAGGGGCATGCGACTCCGTTCACTTAAGGGTGCTTCATAAACTGCCACGTTGCCTCTTCTTGATGGTGCTTTAAACTGGACTAAGTTATTTGTCCAGGTTTTCTTGTTCTTCTCCGTGTTAAAGAAGCTCTTCTTGAATGACATGTTTTGTTCTCAGCAACTGAAATAGAAAATAAACCTAAATATTAAATAGGTAACAAATTAAAGAAACTGTTATTAAGCTTTTATATATTTGATTAAAAAAACAACCAAATTATAATTATAAAAAATAAGAGAGAAGGCAGACACTAATAAAATATTATATGCTATTATATTATATAATTAGTGAGAGTTAAATGTAGCTTACCAAATAATACCAGGATCTCTTTACAATAAACGCTGGAGAATACACAACAATTATAATAAGGCAATAATAATATCAACGCCGTTAAAACTGAACTAGTAACTACCCACTATAAACATCTCGCTTATATACCACACGCGAAATGGCTGAAGAAAATTCTGGAACTCTACAGAAATCGCCCAAGCGATGACATGATGATTCTCTGGAAAATTCTATACAATCCTATGGCACATAAATTATTGCACAAGTCTGTTTGATGACTTATATTTTTAATATAAATATTTTTAACACATATAAAATGCTATTACATTTCAAAGTAGTTTGTGCGTGACCTTTTTCAATATTTCAACGGAATAAAAGTAATTTTTGTCATTAATAGGCAAAAGTTCATTCATTCGTGCTACAGGAAATAATTTTTGATAAAAAAAGTAAAAAAGTCATCTCCCTAGTGTCCACACACTGGTGGGCTTGCACTTTGGTGTTAAATGCCTGCTTTGCAAGCCTCTCTCTTTGCAGCTTCTGCCACTGGCTAGCAGTTGTGGTGAAAAGGAAAGCCGAGTGTGTAAACCTTTCCCTGTCAGTACATAGCCTTTCAATTACCAAAACTCCTGCTAAACCTTAGGTAAACCCAGCCAAAATAAGAACATTGGGAAGAATTCATCTTTAGAGTCAGATACTTAATTTCCCATTCACCATATACTGGTCACTCCTATAAACTGGTGCCGCTATAAACTAGTACCACTATAGGTTGTCAGCCATCCCGGTCCCATCTTTGGGAACACAATTAGATCCGGAAACCCTTAGAGTTGCCATTGCTTTGAGGGTGGTAGCGCTAATTTTGGAGACACATAGGTGTAAATGTGGATATGGTGTTGATCCTCTAGGCCTGCACCGGTTGTCCTGTCAGCTGGTTGCAGGAAAGATACATAGACACCCCTCCCTCAATGACATAGTATGTCGAACCCTGAAAGGAGCGGGATTGCCAACTCATTTAGAGCCAGTTGGACTTGACCGAGGCGATGTTAAACGTTCTGATGGAATAACAATGTTTCCCTTTTGGAATGGAAAGAGTCTGTGTTGGGATGTGACACGTGTCAATGCGTATTCTAAGCATATTATTAAGAGGTCAGCTGTCTGTGTCGCAATAGCTTCAGAAAATTAAAAAAAGAAGAAATATTTTGCCCTGACTGAGAGGTTTCTGTTTGAACCAATAGCAATCGAAACTAGTGGGGTCTTTGGTCCTTCAAGTGCACAAATTATTAAAGAAATAGGTTCTCTTTTCATGCAAACAACTGGTAGCCCTAGGAAAGCTAGATGGTTCAAGCAGAGACTAAGGATTGCTGTTCAGCGGGGCAATGCAATTAGAATACTGAATGAGGTCTGAGTCGTTCATGGTGTTGACATGGACTTTGACCCCTGAAACTTATCTATATCTTTCTACTTTTTCTAATAAATAAAGTTCATTTGACCTAATTTTATGTAGACAAATTTTATAGTGTACATATTTACTGTTTAGGCCGATTGTATGGCGAATGACTGAGGAAGTGGAATCAGCTAAAGCAGCGAGGCGAAAAAGAGGAATGAACTCGTATTATCATGTTTCTATTTTTTTTATTCACACTTTCATCCTTTGTTATTCTTCTTTTATTAATATTTATCTCCGAATTACAAAGTGGAGCCGAATAGCGAGTTGGAATCAAAATCATGAAGGTATACCTTGCTTTCATTCTTTTTAGGAATAAATGCAAGGGTCTCCAATATTAGCATAGTTTATCCTTTAATTTAATTTTCTGTCGGATTGAGAAAAGAGAGAATGAAATGGTTTGTAGGAGAGCGCGCGGGAATTGGTTTTTGGTTTAGAACTTATAGACAGTGGTGCATGGCTTAAAATTATTAAACCGAGGAATAAAGATGGTATAACAAAATTGCTCTAGCATAAGCTTTACTTAGTGATGAAATAATATTAAAAGGGCAAATTAATACCAAATGACTAAAGAGGTGACAAACGCGTTCTTGTAGCCCTTTGCTCGTAACTCCCGGGGCTTTCGTAATTATGTACAACTTAATGGGAAAAATAAATGGATATCTAACAGATATAGTTTGGCTTTTTATAACTGCAATTCAAATATTTACGCCCTCTAAAAACTATTTAGGGAAATTCACGAATTAATTTGGGGAGGAAAGAAAACTGGTACAATTTAACGAATGTATAATCTCCATATAAAAAGGTGACCATAAAGGATCAAAGAAAAAAAGTATCAAAATAAGTATTTCTAAAGGAACAAAAGAAGTGCTTACTCTGTTTAATTTCGCCAGTGCTCATTGCTACTAGCGGTCTTTGGAAGTCGAGTTAAAAGCATAAAGAGCCTGCCTAACTTTTACAACGTACCAAAATAAAAATAACAACAACAAACCAACAATCTAACTTCTCAAACACACTTTTAGAGTGTGCTGCTTTATACTGTTGTTACTTTAAACTGTGAAGCCAAAACGAACGATGTCATCATTGCTATACAGAAGAAATCTATAGAAAATGAAGATACACGTGATATCTGCTGTAGGCTGCTTATCTTTAACTGGTCAAATTTGCTTATTTGTTTATTCATGTATTTATTTATTCAATAAGTTTTGCGAATCGGTAGGGCAAAACAGAGGAAGCGGGGTGGCTGTTTGTGGGGGTGTTAGGACAAGTTATGGCAAGTCAGGACCTGCAGCCGCACGCTCCTGCCTCGTCTATTTAAGAAGCAGTAGCTGATCGCAGATCGTCAGTCACAAATTTTTCAACAATGGAGAAGGTTAAGCACCGCGCAGTGATCAAATTTTTGACCAAGGAAGGCAAGAATGCAAAAGAGATCCATGAACGCATGGTTGCAGTGTACACCGACACCCCCCCTTCCTATGCAACCATTGCTCGCTGGAATAGGGAGTTCCGCCATGGTCGTGAGTCCCTTGAAGATGACCCCCATCCAGGACGCCTGTTAGAGGTGACCAACGAGAATAATGTGGCCCGTGTGGAGAGGATGATCCTCGAAAATCGACGGGTGAAGGTCGAAGAAATCGAGCGAGAACTTGGAATATCACATGGAAGTGTTATCAACATCATACACGACAATTTGGCCATGACCAAGGTCTCTGCCCGTTGGGTCCCAAGAAACCTCACGCCCCATGATCGACTTCAACGTCGTCAAAGTCCACAAGGCCAGAGTTGCACAAGCTGCCCTGCGCGAGTGCGGATGCGAGGAGCTCAACCATCCCCCCTACAGCCCAGATCTGGCCCCTAGCGACTACTTTTTATTCCGCCAGCTCAAGGCTGCACTGCGTGGACGCCGGTTTGGGGACGATGAACATGTCGAGCTCGCCGTCCAGGAGTGGATTGAACAGCAGTCGGGAGATTTCTGGTTGTCGGGAATTCGAAGCCTCAGGGACAAGTGGCGCAAGTGCATTGAAGTCGAGGGTAGTTATATTGAAAAATAATAAAACACTTTTCCTCATATCTCGTTTCCTTATATCCGAATTGCAAAACTTATTGACCGCCCCTCGTAGTACAGAGATTAACCTGACCTCCGCGCAAACTGGCACCTCTCTGCAAACCTCCAACTTCCTCCCGCCTGAATCATCTTCCTCCTTTATTGCTATCCAAGTTGGGCAAAACATTAACAATTAAAAAGATATGAAAACATAAAACACCGTGGTCCGGGTCGCACGTTAAGCAGGCCAACAGACCAACTAGGTCAACTTTTAAGCCTTTGATTTTATTTCAGTCTGTCCTATCCTGACTTTTTCGGAGAATCTAGGGGAACCGGGCCTCGCCGCGCCTCCCCGACCAGGTCCCTCCTCCGAGAGGGACTGGTCGAGGGGGAGGGCACGGGGATCTATAACTTTTTCTTCCGCTTTCTCATTTCCCCCACAAAAGATTTCTGACCATTTGTCGCTCCGATCTAGTTCTTTGGCAAAGGAGGCAAAGGAAAATGAGTGTTTGAAAAACGTACTTCTTTTAACGGCGGTCAACTCGGAGACGCCGAAATGTCGGGAGTATGGTTTCCGGCTGAAGTTGCACGTTAATTGCCGGTTTCTTTATTTGAATGATGACGGCTTCGGCCATCTGCAATCTTCTACGGTTTTAGAATCTCAGGATGATAGAGGTGTCCTTCTTCAGCTTTTAACTGGTTAAGGTGGTGCCATGAGAGTGGGCGTATTTTTTAATCCTGCTATCTTGAAGGTGAGCTGTCAGTCGCCTTGACAGAGTTGTGGAGGTTACGCCGATGTACTTTGAATTGCGGTGTTCGCAGTCACCGACTTTGCACGAATATTCGTACACGACGTTAGTCTCCTGGAGTTCACTCGTCGGAGGGAGATAGGTGTTCTTCATGATGTAACTACTTGTTTTCTTGGTCTTGTAGTATTTAATCAGATTTATATGTCTATTAGGGTCGGTTGGGGTCACATTACGATGGAGCATGGCTTTGAGAGCCTTTTCGTCTTCACGATAGCCGGTGTTCATATTGGCCTTGTAATAAAGGTCGATATTATTCTTCTTCGGAGTAGACCGGACATAAGGACCAGCACCAATATATATATATATATATATATATATATATATATATATATATATATATATATATATATATATATATATATACATATTGGGACATCCTTCGGAAACCTCGATTTTTGTATGTAAATCAAAGCCAGAACTAGTATTCGGAACATGTATAATTGGGAACGTTTCGAACATTAGCCATGTTCATCTTCAGCTATAATGGAGCGAAACAATATGTTTCGAACAAGCAAGCTTAGAATGCATAAATAAATATATATTTATGAATGAATAACAATAAATTAAGGTTTGGTAAATTTTAGAGAAAATGCGAAAATATTGAATGACAATTGTTTCGTTCTTTTTAAAAATAAGAGTCATGGTTCCCATTTTCAAAACTACATAACTTCCCAGCGGCGGGAAGTCCCCCGTCAGACACTACTTCGGAATCTTCGGATCATTCCTCGGAGAACGGATGGAAATAACAACATCGAGAAGGACCAACAGAACAACGACCAGGGCAATAACGACGACAGAGGTGACGACTGGAAAGGAGTCAGTCCTGGATTCGACCCCATTCAGGAAGACAGGCCTTTTCCCCGGCAAACGCCCGCCTTGACCTCGAGCCCCTGGGATCCTTCAAAACCTCCCCCCCTCCGCCAAAAAACATCGTGCGCTCCCTTCAGAAGGAAGGACTCAAGGTCTTCATCAACCCCGGATACCACTGCTGGCATTCTAGTTTTGACAGAATGATCCCTCTCATAGAACACATGTTATCATTTAGGATCCTCAAGAAATCCAACAACGTGTCCCGCTGCCACAAACTCTTCGCATTCCCGAAACCCAACGGTTTGGCTCGGGTAGTTTACGACATGAGTCCTCTGGAAAAAGAGCACTATAGCCCCCCTCCCTTCCATCTCCCAAGCGTCCATAAGGTACTCGCCAGCGACCCGACTGGTGTCCGGGCCATAAAACTCGACCTCAAGGACAGATTTTACCATTTGTCCCTCCACCCAAAGGCCCAACACTGGTTTGGTATTTCCGTGGCTGGACGTACCTTCCGCTTCGCCCGCATCCCCATGGGTTTTGCGGGAAGCCCTTACCCAATGCAGATGACATTTTCAGCAGTTATCAACGCCTTCGCCAAAAACCATGGATGCATAGCCCACACCTACCTGGATGACCTCCTGGTCATCCGTTCGAGAAAAGCTCTTAAAGCATGCTTAAAGGATATCCTCAAGTCCCCGCTCAACATCAATATAGAAAAAGGTGTGACCTTCCTAAGTGTTAGGCTAGTGTACCTAGAAGTGCATATAGACCTATGAAAGGGTAAAGTGGCCCTAAGCTCAGATATGTGTAGAAAGTTGCGTGATACCCTGAAAGTAGCTTCCGTGCACAGACTCTCCCACAAAGCATGGCAACGCATAGCCGGACTGCTTAATTTTGTGAGGCAATTCATAAGACTACCGTTCTTCTGGACCCAGTTGTGCTTTAAGCAACAATACGACCCCCACCCAGAAGACCTCCTTCCCCTTATTCCCCTCGTCACTACAAAATGGAGAAGCCGCACTTCCCCCCCCCCCCTCTGCATCTTCTCGGACGCCAGCCCTTCCGGCATTGTTATCGCCTCACGGGAACATAGTGCCGCATGGCCCCTCGACTGTAACCTGGTGGGATCCATCTTTCAGAGTGAGATTATAGCGCTCTGGATGAGCCTGATTTTAAATCCCAAAGCTCGTCTCTTCTGTGACAATATTCCGGCAATCTGGAACATCTTCCGTGGCAAACTCCCTTTGATTCTCCTTCTCGCCTGCTCGGATTCCCTAAGAAAAACGCTCTCCAACATCTTCAGAAGCGCGGCTCTGAACATCTCATATGTCAGGAGCAACCGGAAGAGAGTCAATGCCGCCTCAAGTGCCTTCGGCCAAATTAATCTAGCCTGGCTGGAGGCGGCGTCTCTTGGGACTATATAAGGACGCCGCCTTCGCCCGAGGCGGCATGGCTGTTTAACACCTCGTGACTTACACACCTCACTTCAAACCGACGCCCTCCGTCCTTCCCGTCTCCTCCAATCGCGTTCCTCCTGACCTGCTTAGATTAGGACCTCTTATAATGTTAATCGAGTTTTCGTAAACTCGCCCTCTGTATTCTTTTGTTTTTGTTAAGAACTTTTTCAATAAGTTCCTCCTTGTATTTCTAATAAAAGAAGGGTCCTATCCCCAAGTGAGGGATAGGACCACAAACACGCCCACAAGGGGGTGCTAGCGCCCACTTTGGAAATTACTAATGTAGTCTCTATATCTGTACCAAAAATATCGAGTATGGGGAATAAAAAGGTTGCAGGGCACTACACTAGAGAGACCTTCTAGGACACTCGTAGTAGTAGGCGAACAATTCTCCTAGAATCTAATCTTTTTGTGGGAGGTGCAGAAGAGAGTGCTGACAGGAAACATCATCAATTCTAAATGTTGGGGTTGAGAGGGCGCATTTGCCTCACCCAAGGGAGTCGAAATCAAATGTAGGGATTTTAACTCCTTTTACGAGTTTCCTCTTTTTGATCTTCTTCGGATGCAGATGGAGAGCGACTACTGGAGAAGTTTCTTTTTCAAAAGGTGGAGGAACCCACACGTGACCGAAACATGTTTACCTCTTACTATAGACGATTACCTGGTGGAAAGCGGTCGAGTAGACGAGCTACTGCAGACCTGTGATCACAACATAAGTAAAATTCCAAAGAAATGTAAGTAAACAACAAATGAGAGCACTCAATTAATATCGCTTAAGGGACAATCCTTTTGACTTTTTTCGTGGTCATCTCAGCAATTACTGAGGTGGAAATTGACTGAGGTGGAAACTGATTGAGGTAGTTTATTTCCCCATTGGGATGGCCATAATACGCATTCAGCGTTAAAGTAAATTGTGGACATGCGCAGAAAACAGCGCCAATTAAAGAGAGGCTACTAGTATGATAAACTTCAATGTCCGCAGGGATGGTATGCAGCTAGACTAGTAATGGGCTGCTTCCACGACACTGCATCGGGCTCATCTGGGGAACGAGTACTCTGTCGTGCCCACAGTGAAGCATCCAGACACTTTCCATGTCTGGGACAGCTTCTCATCTAAACTAACTGGAGCACTAACTGTTTAGCTGAAACACTCAAAATGGTACCAAAACATGCTTCATCAGCACATTTTCCCAACAGTTCAGGAGCAATTTAGGGATGACAACTCTATTTTTTAGCATGATGTCGCACTTTGTTACAAAACAAAAGCAATTACAAAGTTCTTGGCTGAAAATAACATCGATATTTTGGCACCTTGACCCGATAATTCGCCAGATTTGAACCCAATAGATAATTTGTGGGCAAAAATCGAACTGACAGTTTATAAACAAAAGCTACACAATTATGGGCAGTTACGGGCGCTATTGAACAAAAGAGGAGCGATATCAGACAATATATCATGACGAATTTGGTCTCCATAATGCCAAAACGAATTGAAGCAGTCCTTAAGAATACGGGAGACATTATAAATATTGACTGCGCGCATCAATTGACTATTAATTAATAAAATGGGTTTAGACTGTAATATTTTGTATATTTCACCTTCAAATTATGATACAAACATACAAAAACAAAATGCAACGTTTAATTTTTACAATTAATTTTCTTATAGGAAAAAATATAGTAGTATTAAAAATTTTGGCCATGTTTGTACATAATATATGACCTTGAAAAATGTTTCTTTAGCAATCTTCCTAAATTTGCGGATGAGACGAAGTTAGAGGATAGAGGCGTTTTTAAAATTGACGTGGCGAAGTTACAACGGGTTCTATATAAAACTGTTGATAGGGCATTTAAATGACAGATAGATTTAAACATACGTAATCTTTTGAGGTCATGCACTTGGAATATAAAAGTGGATTAATATATGAACGGATAAATTCTCGAGTCGGTTATCTTAGAAAGGAAAAATGGAAGTCTTGAAATCAGAAGACCTGTAAATGTTCAAAAAAGAGTCGTAAATCAACCAACTATAAAGATCTGTGGTCAAACCTCATCAGCTCCTTTCAACCCTTGGGTTGCCTGCTTTTGTCTGTACTATTTTAAGCATTGTGAGTGAAGACGCTGGTGAAAGATTCCATACCTATAAATACCGATACAATGGAAAACATATATCAAGGTGGCTAAGATTCATCGATGATGGCAGATTAATTATATGTGTTTGGTGTTTTTATCTCGCAATCTTACGAATCCTTCCTAGTCGCAATAGCGTAGAAAAAAGTCTTCTAGTTTTATATGGATATTTATTATACTCGTATAAAATAAATAAAACTTCTTCCTCGAAAAGCGGATGAATAACAATTTGGATCTGATTACGGTTGCTATGGAAATCTGGACAAGTTGCAGCTAATCGGTGAGGGGAAGTCAGAAATTCACTAGGTCAAATAAGACTCGGTAATTGAATGGAACTGAACGCGGGTAACACAAACAGGCAGCAGAGTGAGGAACTGAGATAAATTTACCGCAGTGAGGAAGTAACAGGACAGGAATAATTCGATAATGGACAAAGAGCAATTGAGAGTGAACAATGAGAGTTCTACAGCGTTCATATATAGAAATATTGTAATGGATATTTAAGGTGGCCATACTTGCACTTTAAAGGGACATCGTTAATCTTGTGCCTGGTAGCCAATTGAGCTTAGTGTAGGCGTTGCTTTCTTATAGCGTGGTGTGTGTTTGGCTGGGCGTGTCTTCGAATCTCCCTGCATATATGACAGGCATATCTAAAATATGTAGAAGTGGGGACTAGGAGCAGGATTTTATAGTATTTTAAATCTATGGAGTGCGATGGAAAATGTTTGTACGCAAAATAGTGTGAATAATGAAGGGACGATATGAGCAATTAATTCGTCTGGTTTGATGCGCTATAGTTACTTCGCTTTCGTCGTCTTTTGCCTTGACGTGATGAAATTTTATGGTGGTGTAAATGGATGTCAAGGTTATGGGGTTTGCTACATATATACGGGAGGCTACTCAGAAAGTTCGTAGATACAATAAACTTAAAACAAAGAGAAGTATAAATTTTACTTTTCAACATTGTTTTTTTAATGTTTGGAAAAGAATTCTGATGATTTATCCCTATCCGACATTTTCTTTTGTTTCTTTTGTTGATGTTAAAAAGAGCTTTTGAACCTGGTTTAATTCTCAGTCTTTAGTTTTATTGAAATGATTTAAATGACTCGTATCATCGCTTACAAAAGTGCTTTGTGCTCAATGGAGCTTATGTCGAAAAATTAAATTTATATTGTTTTTGTTTTAATTTTATTCCATTTTTCTACGAACTTTCTGAAGACTCCGTACTATCGTCACTGGCCAGATCAGATAGGACAACTCATAAGAGAAATGCTCATTCATCAATGCATTTTTAATTATGTGGTATATGTTGTATGTTTTTAATTTCTGATTTTTATTAGTTTAATAATCGATTTGCTTTTTTTCAATTTTATATGTTTACAAAAATATAACAATATTAACATTTAATGAAATAGAACTAAGAGTCAACATGAAAATTGATAACACAACCGTTTCAACCGTCGATGCTTAATAACAAGGTCAACAAACCTAAGTCACGTGTTCTCAACTATTCTGAATCACAGAGTTGGCCAAAACCCCCAAACTTTGAAAAAGCCCTCCAAAAACCAGGTTTTATTCTGGGTTTATCAAATTTTGAGTTTTTTTCAAAAAACAAACACTAGAAGCATTAAAATAACGTAGAAAAAGAATTTATATATTAGTTTAATAATTATATTATAGTAAGAAAAGATCACAGTAACAGATCACTGATCGAGAATTGTGGGTACCCATGATAACCATAACCTGAAGTAGGAGAGATGAAATATGAGTCACTATCAGAGAAATAATCTTAATTTTATGCATATTTGTTAAAATTATAAACATAAATATGAATTTTGAATAAAAGAATGATAATTAGCTTTTATTTCTTGAAAAGAAAGTGTAATTTAAAAAACAACAAAACAAAACCCGTTTTTTTTTCAAATTTCACTTGAAAAAGCCCCCCTCAAAACCGGTAATAAAGCCCGTTTTTTTAGGGCCGGTTTTTTTTTTATTTGCCCGCCTGCTAAATTAGGACCTTAAGGCAATGTGAACTTATGACCTTCAAAACTTAAAAAAACCGACATAGTAATTTATAGAGTCGCGTTCACGCAACTAAAAAACCTAGACGATATTTGAAATCAGTTGAGAGTGCCGTGAGAGAATCATTGTTTTAGGTAATCCGAAGAGGGATGAGCGGTACCAAGAGGAAGATGATTCACAGGTTGGAATCGAACTTAGTAAAATAGTGAGAAAGAGCTTCGAATTCATGATAACTTAGTGTATTTCAAGGAGTCTTGAAAACTAAGAATCAAAGTGAGCTTGGTACTAAATGGCAGGTTTGGTAAGAAACCCCCATTCAGCTTGAATCTTAAAGAGCCTATTTTGTTTTTGCCCAAGACCAAATTTCGGTAGAAGTCTTCGTTTGAAAGTGTCTGAGGAAATCAGTTTGAGAAAACTTCACCTTCACCACTTCAACTTCAACCAGTTTCCTACGCTATTAGTCATAAACCCATCCATCATTTTGCCACATCGAATTGCCCCTGCAAACCGATGGTCTGCTATTCATTAAAGCATCTCTTATAGTCATTTTTAATCTGAGGGCAGAAGGCCTCTAGCAGGTACCTTCACAAACCACTTCACTGAACACCTATCATATACCTACTGACGGGAAACTGTTGGGCAAAACAAGCGAGCTAATTATGCGTTGTCTTGTGTTTACTTAATCGTTGTGAAATTGCAACAAGGCAACTATTCGTCACTTGGTTTCTTTGCAGCAGTTGATTTAGGATTGAGATAAGAAGGCTTTCGAAGGGTTTTGAGGACCCTACTTCAAGGAACTCGAGCCATCGAAAGATTGTAACGAGTACAAATCGAGGCAATTGGCCTTGTTATAAGAGATTCCTGCTAAGGTTCCTTTTACCTATCGTTTAAGCAAATTCCAGCATGAAATACTTATTAAGCCAACGGTCACATTACCACTTGAATTTTTTTTCAAGGCTCGTAAATAAAGTGTTAAAGTTAGGGGAATTGAAAATGTGAAGAATGTACGGAAAGATCGCGTAACTCTCCAGATCCTATCCCTTACCTTGGGGCACAGTGAAATACTAAATGGCCTTAAGTAAGGTCATAAACACCGTTATATGCAAAACAGCGTTAATTGGAGTATTTGGAGTCTTTAAATGGGGGTGAAAGACAGAACTAGAGTATGTCTTTTAGTTTTCCCTTTCAATATTTTCTTAAAACTAGAAAGAAACACCAACGAGGGCATCGCAGCAAGAACGCTTGCTAGGAGAGGTTGGTAATAAAGTGGTAAAGTAGTAGAGAGTGAAAATGGGGAAGATATATAATTTGATTAGTCTAAAGAGACTACTTTCTGCACACTCCTTACGAATGTTGAGGCAGGAAAGGCGCACAATCCTCCAGGTTTTTTCTCCAGCATCATTACCCATGCTATACCTGACACATCCCTGTGTGTTCTACTCACCCTATGGGGCTTCTTGTTTGCTTGTCATGGGTATTCTGTGCACGATTCTGAAGGTGATAGAGATGATACCGAGAGATTGCAAGACTCTGAAGGCGATAGAGATGATACCGAGAGATTGCAAGACTCTGAAGGCGATAGAGATGATACCGAGAGATTGTAAGACTCTGAAGGCGATAGAGATGATACCGAGAGATTGCAAGACTCTGAAGGCGATAGAGATGATACCGAGAGATTGTAAGACTCTGAAGGCGATAGAGATGATACCGAGAGATTGCAAGACTCTGAAGGCGATAGAGATGATATCGAGAGATTGCAAGACTCTGAAGGCGATAGAGATGATACCGAGAGATTGCAAGACTCTGAAGGCGATAGAGATGATACCGAGAGATTGCAAGACTCTGAAGGCGATAGAGATGATACCGAGAGATTGCAAGATTCTGAAGGCGATAGAGATGATACCGAGAGATTGCAAGACTCTGAAGGCGATAGAGATGATACCGAGAGATTGCAAGACTCTGAAGGCGATAGAGATGATACCGAGAGATTGCAATGAGGTATTATACTCTTCATAAACTTAAATATTTATTGAAGAACAAAAAAGCTCGAATAATGAAAGAGTTAATTTTGGGGTTACAGAGTAAAATGGACGATGGGTCACCCACAGGCAAAGGATATTTAGGGATTCATGATCGCTTCGAGCCGTCAACAGTAATTCGATAGGGGGCGCACGAGTCGAAATGCGTACACGCATGGGGTTGCGTGTAAGCTTACATAAGATATTTTGATAAAGTGTCGAGTTGTTGCTCGAGTCAAAGAGTGCGTGCTCGCTTTGAGTGTGAAGAAGGACTTGGATGGTGGGACTGAGCCGATGGCCGCATGTTGTAAGAGTAGATTCCCATCCGGCTGAAAATCATGTAAGTGCAATATCATCATAAACGATGCGAGATTAAGAAAGAGATGTGGGTGAGATGGAAGTCCAGAGGAGGGAGGAGCAACAGCGTAACGTCCGTCCAGATGCTCCGTTGTATCTAAGCAGAGTGTGTTGAAGGGTAAACAAGGTCAACAGACATAAGTCACGTGCTCTCAATTATTCTGACCTATGACCTTCAAAACTTTCAACAAGTGGGGCAATCCGACCCATAGTTAGTTTTATTTGAATAATTCCAGGACTAACTTTGGGAGGACCTTGGTAATTACTCGTATATCATTCGAAAGGGAATGTAAAACAACACAAGGGCTTCAAGTATTGCTAGAATTAGCCGAATAGTTACGATGTTATTTTCAAAGAACTCATTGAAAAGTAAAATGGTTATTATCCGACCGACCGACCTACGGACCGACATAGTAACTTATAAGAGTCACATGGCGCGACCAAAAACTAGAGGGACTGTAGAATAGATATCTGTGGGATGGAATACAAGTGACAGAAATCGGTTGTTGTACCAGATGAAACTTGGGTTTGTACGGGTGCATTCGGTTTCTCTGCACTTCGCCACATACCGTTGCATGCATAAGTATACGAAACACCTATGTATATGTTTCATATTTGTAAATTATTTAGGGGGAGGGGGGTTAGACTTTACTCGCATAATGTATAGTATCACATAAAAGCTTTCTACTCTTGCGTTTATATATCAACAGAAATGGGAAAGTAAAAGCGGGTCTAACAGCGACAAAGATTTACTCATCTTATAAGAGTGTACAAGATTTATACACGTTTCTGTGAAGGATTTTACTCCACTTTTCTTCAGCCAATTTTACCACTTCAACAATGTTGCGAGGGTCTCTTTTGTGCACACGTTTCTTCGGCTTCCTTCACAGTTGTTCCAGGATTTCAAATCTGGGCTTTGAACCAATGTTACCAGTGTCACATAAAGGAATAATATAATAGATATCAATAACAGATTCATTGTGGTTCTAATTTTAAATTATATTTCACATATCCGTATATTTGTCAAGTAGATAAGATTAAAAGAATTAGGAGAATTGCGGGCGCAGGCGTCGTTGACGGGCGAGCCATGCGAGCAGAGCGGGAGTGAGAACCTGTTTAGGCAAGTTAACCTTTTGCCCAATTTTAACGACGGTGACCCAGGACACTTCTTTTAAGCATTTGAGAGGAAACGAGCAGAGGTGGGCGCCGCTACCAATTTTTTGAAATCCTATCCGCTACTCTGCTACATTGGCTAGCTGAAACCGCTACCGTTACTAGCGCTACTTTTTCAAAATCGCGAAACCGCTACCAGCTACTCCGCTATCGCTACTTTTTATTGTAAAGCGCTACTAAAGCGCTGCCCCCCAAACAGCTTTTCACTCGTTTTTAATCAATTTTAAGGAAAATTACTGTATATTACATCCCAAATTAGCAGTTTCATTGTAAAGAAACGTAAAATAGGTAGCGGTTTTTATTTTTTTAGTCCGCTACTCCGCAAGTAGCGGAGTAGCGGACTAATGTAGCGGACCGCCCAACTCTGGAAAAGAAGGGGGAGGTTTATAAGTGGCAAAGGGTTTACTTGACAAAACTGGTGAGCTCACGGTTTAAATGTGAAAGCGAAGCAAGTGCATCTCGATTTGCCAAATGATGACGCTAGAAATTACGTTAGAAAGGAGCTTACATCGCTGGTTGCAAGAGCCTCGGTCATTAGTGCTGCCGATATAAGGAATTTTCTTGTTTGAGTCTTTCAAAATAAGGTTGTATATAGTCTGTTTTCAGTAATAATAAAGTATTTAGTCTTTGGTTTTAAATTTTTTAAAAGTTATGATGTTGTTTTGTAGCCCGTGTTCAAGAATATTAAAACATTTATTCTATTGTTTTCAATTTTTTTTAAAGTTGTGAGGGTGTAGTCTGTATTCATCACTTATCTATTCATTTCACATCTTGAACCATTTGCCAAATTAGATTACAGTATTCACAAAATATTTAATATAGGCAGTCATGTGGAAAAATAGGCCTTCATTTCCTTCAAGTATCAGAAACCTGCCATTTCTTTCATTATTTATTTCTTCTTCAAACATATTTATATACAGGACGGAATTTTATATTCCTCATTCCATATTTAATCTGTATTATTATCATCATTATCATGTTCTAGTATATGCTATTCCTATAGTTTATAAGTTCCGTTTCTCTCTTTCTCTGTCAATAATTTTCCTTGCCCATTATAATCTTTTTAATTACTTTTCGCTTTATCTTTACGTTTTGTACTCATGTTTACAGCTTCCATAATTTTCTTTGCCATGTTGTTTTTATAAATATGAATTTTATATTATTTTTGCTTTTGTATTCTGTTTTTTTGTGTCATATTCATATTTATAGCTCTTTGAACTTTCCTGTTTCTTCCTAATTTTTGCATTTCTCCGTTGACCAATTAATCTTTTGGTGATGTTATGACAAACGTCCCAGAACAAATTGCTATAATATTAAATGAGCACTTCGCAAGCACTTTTACTGGGCAGGACGTGACACAATTAGCAACACTAGGCGAGGACATAAATTTTGAGACAAAATATCCTATCCACCATAAGTATAAATGAAGGGAAGATTCTCACATATATTAATAAAATGAAAAAATCGAAGGCACCCAGGCTCGATGGGGTGTACTCAATTAATCTTAACTAACTAAAAGATGAATTAGCAAGACCGCTCTGCACGATTTTCAATCGATCAATAGAGGAAGGCCTAGTTCCAATAGAGTTCAAGCGTGCAAATGTTACGACGATATTCAAAAAAGGGGAGAAATCTGAGCCTACTAATTTCTGTCCCATCAGCCTAACTTCTGTAATTTGAAAGCTCTTGGAATCGATAATTTGAGATAGATTGGTGAGTCATGTTGAGCGAATAATTTAATGGCAGAGACCAGCATGGATTCAGACGGGGGCGCTCATAACATGATTTGCATCTACGTACCTCTGACGAGGAACAGGTCCCTCTCCCCCGAGGTGACGAAGGCTTCCACCTGAACGCTGTTTGGTGTCAAAACATAATACTTCCTGGCACCTTTCCCTAAAAGTGGACCGGCTCCTGGGGCCCTCTGGCCGACCAGAGATTGTCATACTGACCTTATATAGATTTCATTATCCAGTCGGGGATCCTCCCAGTATCATGGAAGGATTGGCGCTGACAACTAACTAACTAAAGCGGCGGGTATAATTTACCTTGACTTTAAAAAGGCCTTTGATACAGTCCCGCACGAAAGGCTATTGGTGAATATTAGAGCAATTGGAGTGAGGGGTAACATACACAAATGGATTAAAAACTGGCTCTCAAATCGTTCACAGCGAGTTGTTGTAAATGGGGCGTGCTCAGAGTGGGTACCAGTCACCAGCGGGGTTCCACAGGGGTCAGTCCTGGGCCCATTATTATTTATTGTTTACATTAACGACCTGGATAATGGAGTAATTAGCTGGGTCTCTAAATTTGCAGATGACACGAAGCTGGAAAGCCGAACCCTTTCGAGATCGGATGTAGAGCAAATGCAAAGAGACCTTAATAAAATTGTGGAATGGGTGGATAAATTGCAGATGGGCTTCAACATAGGTAAATGAAAGGTCATGCATTTAGGATGTCATAACTTAAAAGTAGAATACTATATGCAAGGCTAAATCCTCGACTCCGTTATCTTAGAAAAAGACCTGGGGATTTTAATCACGGAGGACCTTAAAGTATCGAAACAATGTGCAGCAGCTTGTAAAAAAGCAAACCGAATGCTAAGATATATTGCTTGGAATTTTACTTTTAAATCGAAAGATATAATCATGCCACTATACAAATCGCTCGTGCGCCCACACCTCGAATATGCGGTTCAATTTTGGTCTCCCTACCTTAACAAGGATATAGCGGAGTTGAAAGAGCGCAACGTAGCGCTACTAAACTAGTTCCTGGAATCCGAAATAAACCGTACGAAGATAGACTCCGCTCATTAAACCTACTATCATTTGAAAGTAGACGATTAAGTGGGCGATTGATCGAAGCATTCAAAATCTTAAAAGGATTTACTAATATTAATTACAGAATATAGTTCGAGATGGATGAAAGGGCCAACACGGTTTCAAATTAGTGAACAAATGCTTTAACTCTACTATAGATCAAAGTTACTTCACTTAAGATGATGCAAACGAGGAATAGACTACCAAAACGTGTAGTAGAAAGAACGTCAGGTAATATGTTAAAAAATCGACTTGATGAGTACTTCAATAGTAATATAACGTAGTAGGAGCATAGAAGAAAACGTCATTCATAATAAGGAGTTAAGGAATACAATGAAATGAGCAATAACAAGAGTGAAAATCCCTTCAATAACCTGCGGCGTTTTGTGATAAGATGATAAATGGTTATTGCATTGATGGTTTCCCGTGGTTCAAATCACTTACAAGTGCCTTTGAGTGTCTAAATGAGGCAGGCTTCTGCCACTAGATGGCGCCACACAGCGCCAAATCCAATGGCAGATTTGAAATCTCCAGGATAAATAACCCTATATGCCCTGGTCATATGGGGCATTTCATGGCTCTAAATGGGTACAATTGAACTTTACTGCTTTAAAAAAAAGCGACGCCTAGACCTGGCGCTTCACCGCCGGTAAAAAGATGCTGGCGACGTCCCCCTGCATGGCATAGAGTGATTATGAATTCCCTTTTTCTTTTTTCTGTCTGGCTAATGCGTATAATATTTTCATCCCTAGCAGGCGAAGCTGGCGTGAGAAGAGAGTACTGTCCTATCCCTCCCCCCCCCCTCCCTCCTTAGTTCAAGGAAGCGTGTTCATGCATTTAAGGGATACTGAACCTGAATCTCAAAGGCTACACATGTTGTAGATAAGTGTGTACCGTAGAATTGAAATAGTTAAAAAAAGCATGTTAAAAAATAGCATGATACACTAACATAAATAGTTGCAATTTAACCGTCTGTAAACAGATTGGCCTTTACTGGACCTTAGTGTCTTTGCTGGTCCTTGTTTCTGTAGTTCTGTAGTTCTTTCTCTCTTTAATACCTTGTCTTATGTTTGCATTTATCCAGAGTGGTTTTTACCTTGTACATTTGATCTCTTTTCTTCTTTTATTTAGCTTTCAAGCTTTAATCAGCAGTTTCTCTGATAACTCTATTGAGAATTGATATATCTTTTACTGTACCTCTTGGGTTGTTAACTTCTTTTTTAACTGTTTATAAATAATCTTTCAGTGACTTTGTCTGTTTTATAGGATTCAAGTTTCCCATTTATTTCCGAATATTTTGTTTCCTTGTTCATCATAATTTTAACTTCTGCTAAATTTATGGGCATAGGAATCAAACATGCAATGATTTTCATCTTTAGGCATATTTTTATATACTCGTATGCATTAATTTATACAAGCTACTTGGTATAAAGACATCATCAATTGGACTTTTTGTTCAATTCTGCTTCATGTCGGCCTATATTCTTGAACACATTTTGGATCATTATTTAATAGTATCAGTCCATACAGTTCCATCCACTCTATTATTTCTTATATTTTATTAGTTCTTGTTTTCCTATTAGCCAATATACCCATTGAAGTCGCCTAAAACATCCTCGTTTCTTGCTTTATCAATATATAAGTGGCTTACAATGGCCTTCAGACTTCACTCTTTCGATATGTACAAGCACTGGCCAAATATGTCAAGCTCTGATATGTAATTAGAAGTTTATTCAGTGTGATGACCAGAGAAATGTCTTTGTAAAGCTAATTTTGGTTTATCAGGAAAATCTTTAACTTATGTACAAGGACCATGTCAAATATATTATTAGATCTATTTCCAAATTCATACAATAATAATATCACAGATGAGAAAATATGTAAGAAGAGGAAACTCTCTATCCTGCCGTCATCTTAAAGATCATTCTTTATGTAGGAAATGTATGTTCAATCATTACATATAGGTATTGTGGCACAACTCATTGATTCGATACTTTGGGCTCCTGTGTATCATTTTTCATATTAACTTACATATACACTAGCGGCCATAATATAAGGGTCATTAAGAACAAGTGTATTTAAATATTTATTATAGAAGTTTAACAAAACATTGAGACTATATATTATACACATATTTAGATATATCTAATATCTATCTATCGTGAAAATTTCAAGTGAATGGATTAAATATTTCGTAAATCATGAAGAAATAGACAAACTATCTTTCAAATTGCAGCGGCCAAAAGTTAGGGATCACTTAGAAAAACAATGTAAAATGGAACAAGAACAAAAAAGAAACCTTTACTACATTACTGTATTAATATTTTGTCAACATCCCCCTAATAGCAATTACCTCCCGACATCTGTTACCACAAGACTGAACTAATTTCTGGCAAAATGATGGGGTATTATTGTTCCATTCGCTTTTCAATAATTCCCAGAGTTCATCTTGGTTCTTTGGATTTCTCCTTTGCGCCTCATCTCCAATAATCTTCCAAACGTTTTCTATAGGGTTGAGATCGGGACTTGGAGGTGGCCAGTCCATGAGATCAACCCCTTTATCACTCAGAAAATCTTTGACTCTCTTCGTAGTGTGGCAGATAGGAAGTTAAACTGACGAGGATAGGAGATGGAGAGCGGCATGCTCTCTAAGAATCTGCTTGTAGATTTTCAGCATTGACAGTCCCTTGTAGGCGAATAAGTGGACCAGGACCAGCAGCAGAGATCACTCCCTATACCATTACACTGCTTCCTCCATATTTCACTCTCTTCTTTACACGTGCACGAGATAACCTTTCCCCACATCTTTGTCGGACGTACATCCCGCCATCGGAACCAATCACATTAAACTTCGATTCATCACTGAAATGAGCCTTCGCCCACTGTTCTTCTGTTCAAACGACATGTTTAAGAGCGTAACAAAGACGTGCTCTTTGATTCTTCTTGTAGATCAGAGCTTTCTTTGCCAGTGCCCGAGCAAGCCACCCAGATCCTCGTAACCTCCGGGAAATTGTTTTGCGCGATACGTTGACATCGGAGGTGGAGCTGAACTCGCCGGATATCTCAGTAGCACTATTAAATCTATCTTTCAGTAACATTCTAACCATAATACGATCCTGTTTTTGGTGACGTTTTACGAGGTCTACCGGTTTTGGGTTTACCATATGTCGATCCTGATGATTTAAAACGAGCTACAATTAGTTGCAGAGCACTTCTAGACCTCTCTACAGTAGTTGCTATCACAGAATTTGACTTGCCCTCTTGATGAAGGCACACAAGCCGCCATGTTGACAGTTGAATGTTCCAATTATTTATGATCATAAGAAGTAACTGTTAGCCCATCAACAGTGTCCTAAACACAAATACTTCGGTTGGTAGTTAATTTTTTCCACTTGACCCTTAACTTTTGGCCGCTGCAATTTGGAAGATAGTTTATTTATTTCCTCATAACTTACGAAATATTTATTCCATTCACTTGAAATTTTCACGAAAGATAAATATTAGATATATATATAAATAGGTGTATAATATAGAGTCTCAACGTTTTGTTAAATATTTAAATAGTGTATTTATGAGAATTATAAGATGTCTTATTATATGTTCAGGTATATTAAATAAATATTCAAAACATATTGGTAAATATCCTTCATAATATTTTGTTTAACCCATTAGTCGCCCGGCTTTTTTTCTCGAACTCGCCCTCTGCAAAATTACAAATGGTACACATTATCGAAAATCATTAAAATAAAATATTTAAATCCTTTTTTATAAATCAAATAATATATAATTTTAATTGAAAAGAATCATTCTATTGATATAATTAAAAAATTATTAATAATCTTCTACCTATTTATAATTATGATTGATAATTCTCAGTTCTTATACAAATTTTCAACCCCCATGGTTGTTTTATGCTTTTTAAATCAGTTACTCTTTAAAACCTATATCTAATTATAGAAAACAATGCCGTTTTTCATGGGATACTATTTTATATCTTCAATTTTATGAAAATTTGCCCAGGGCCTATTTTTTACCTATAAAACTGTATTTTCCAGACAAAATAAGCTTGCTGGTTTGTGTGCTTTCAATAACATACTAAATTAAGGCATTTCCTCATTTTAATTGGATGAAAAATGAAAAACATAAGTGTATTTAAATAAAAGATAAAGAAGAGTCATCAAAAACGGCGTGTTTACACAGATGTGAGTAATAAATCAGCCTCTTTTCGCGGCGGCCGTTCCCGGCGCCCATTGGTGCACTACCTCCTCTCCTGCCCAGCCACCGCCCGCCTCAGGCTAGAGCGAGCGCCAGCCCCTCCCCCTGTAAGAGGCGCCCTACTCAGGGCGCGAGAGGCAAGAGCCGCCCAGGTGGTCCGCCACACCCCGACAAACGAGCTGCTGGAGGTGCTGAGAACAACACCCCCTCCGCGCTGATTGCTGCCCGCGCCCAGCCGGGCCACGGGTGATGAAGACCGCCGCCACCCACTTGCAGCAGATAAGACACGTGGGACGCTCCACCACGTCTTACTGCACGCCAACACTGACGGTTCCCCGCTTTGTGTAATGTGTACACTTATACTACATGTATTTATATTATTGTATCATACAATGGCTGTATTTGTATTGGATTATTTTATTTTTTATTTGTATTATGATTATGTATAAATGTACGCTATTGCACAATAAACCTATACAATCAATCAAGCGGTCATGTTGTAGTGAGGCCTAGAACGAAGTCAAGTTACTCTCATTCATAAATCTCGGTTTACAAACAAAGACCTAAGCCATTTATGTATTTTAATTAGATACTTAATCACTAACATAAGAGTTTGAAATTTTCTTTTGACAAATTTATTGGGGCTCTTGAAGGTCGTTCCTAATTATGGGGAAACCTTGAAGGTACTCGTGAGGAAAACCCAAGAGCCTTGGAAGGGGGACGCTGATTGCCCGTAATGGTGATGGATTACCGAGTTATCGCGTAATCTTTTGGCAAAGATTCCGGTTGATACAGATTGCCCAGTTGGTTTGCGTTGCCCTTCCTTATTTCCCGCGAGAGTGATTTGTTGATTGCTATGGGGTGCCCTAAGCCGAGGGGCGGTCTAATTCTAGCGACGGGGTCAAATAGCCCGGAGGATGGGGATAGACCACACCAGGGTAGAACATAGGTAATTCGGGAGTTATGTAATCGCGAGGAATTGCGATTAACGAGGAGAATGCGCAACGGTTATTTTCCCGATTAATAAGATCTTGAAGCAGGGAGATTGAGGAACGTCAGGATATTGAAGTCACCAAAGCAAAAATATAATTATTATTGAACTAGATCTTATTGCACTTTACAAAAGTTCTTTAATTATGTTTTAAGTTCTAAGTTATGACATAAATTAAGTTTGAGGTCAAGTACAGGCAAGGTCTAAAGCAGGCCGGACGAATAGAGCCTTTAAGAGTTACACCTTAATGTCTGCGTTATGTACACGACTATATACAAAGATGAATTACGCAAATACGAGAGATCGGACTGAACGATCTATAACGCGATGTATTGCTATATAAAAATAATAGTACTCTTCTTTGTTCTGGCTTCACACAGTTATATATTCAATTTCAGGACAAATACGAATTTATACGTGAAAGCTCACAAAAAGCCCTCGGGCGATTACGTAGCACTGAATTGAGGACCTATAAAGCCCCTCGGGCGACTGATGGGTTAAAGCGACATAATTTACTTTTCTAACAAACCGATAATGAATTGTAATGATACATAGTTATCAAATAATAGAGGAACAAAGAGGAAAAATCCGCAGCCTCCACTTGTGGCGTCATCAAATTGACCGCTAAGCCAAAATCTGTATACAAGGCCCGTTAGATACGTGACGTCACCTGACTTGAGGCATTCCTTCTGTCAACAGAATCAACTCCTTTTTATTTCTCCCCTTTAGCGTTGACCGGGAAAAAACTTCGTGATAGTTTATGATGTATTTATTAGTTAAAAGTCTAGTATTCAGTTTCATTATGAAATTTCAAACGTTGAAAATTAAATTACAATAAATAACAAACTTTAAGGAATAAAATAAATATAAATGATTAACTTTTGTGAATCGTTCGTCAACCGTAAACACAAAATAGACGCGCTATTATGGAATCATCAGTCCTATTCTGTATAATAGTCTTATTTAATTAAGTTATAGTTATTAAGTCAATGGGGGTCAAATTTTGGAAAATTCTTGCTAGACTAGACTAGGCTATAATATGTTATACTCTGCTCGCCAAACCTAGAATAGACTATACTTGCTAAGCTATTATAGGCTATGCTATACTATGCTAAGCTATGCTAATTTAGGCTATAAAATGCTATGCTAGGATATCATACGGTATGTTAGGCTAGACAATACTAAGCTATGCTTGACTAAGGTATAATAGGATAGTATAGGCTTTACTTGTCTAGGAAAGTTAATGCTAGGCTAGGTTAAACTATGCTAGGCTAGGCTAGGCTAAGCTATGCTAAGCTATACTAGGCTAGATAGGGCTATACTATGCTATGCCTGGGTAGGCTAGAGTATAATAGGATAGGGAGGGCTATGCTCGCTATGCTAGCTAGGTAATACTATGTTAGGGTATGATAGGCTAGCTAACTAAGGCTATAATAGCCTAAGCTATGCAGGGTTATTCTAGTCTAGCGTATGGTATGCTATACTAGTCTGCCATATACTAGGTTGGCTATAATATGATACGCTTGGATATATTATGTTAGGTGTGGTTATGCTAGGCTAGGGTATACCAAGCTAGCCTATAGTATGCTATGCTATGCTAGGCTAGGCTATCGTATGCAAGGACATATTGGCTAGGCTAGAGTAGCCTATTCTAGCTTGACTATACATTCGTATGCAAGGACATATTGTTAGGCTAGAGTAGCACATTCTAGCTTGACTATACTAAACTAGGCTACTCTATGCGACACTAGGATAGGCTCTGGCATGCAATGCTAAGTCACACCTGGTTAGCCTAGGCTAGGCTATAGTAAGTTAGGCTACACTAGGCAAAGTTGCGCTAGGCAAGGCTATACTAGGTTAGGCTGCGCTTGGCTATATTATAATATGCTAGGTTAGATTAGGGTCTACTAAGCTAGGCTAGGCTATACTAGGATACGATAGGCTAGGCTATAGTAAGCTAAGGTAGGATAAAGTAGGCTATACTATACTAGGTTAAACTAGGCTAGCTAGATTATACTAAGCTAGGCTAGGTTAGGCCCGGCACAGCTAGGCTAGGCTATCCTATGTTTGGCTAGGCTTGACTATACTAGGCTAAAACAGGCTAGGTTATACTATGCTATGCTTGGCTATGATATGCTATACTAGGCAAGTTTACGCTAGGCTTTTTCTAGGCTATGCTATGCTAAACAATACTACGCTATGCTATGCTGGGCTGGTCTCTACTATACTATGCTAAGGTATGTGGCTATACCAAGGTCCTCCCATGGTTACTCCGGGAATTATTTTAAAGTTTTGAAGGTCGTAAGGCCATAAATCAGAATAAGTGAGGGCACGCGCCTTTTTGGTCAGCAGACCTTGTTTAAAAATAGATATTTATAACAAAGCGCCCACCAAATTCGAGGCCAGCCAATTTCCGAAATTTGACCGTCAATGGATATTAAAATGTGGGTTGGACCTGTGATAATATGAGAAAGTTTGTAAGCTTTCTCGAAAGTTCTTAGAGAATGAGTAGAATAACAAGAAGTGCGAGTTTATTATCTCTAAATCAACTCAGCTATTCAGTGCAAAGAAAGGTAAGGATTGATGACCTCTGATTTGCTCTTGTGTTTTTTTTTTTCATTTGTTGAATTATATTATGTTAAAGGAAATAAAGATGATACTTTCCTTGTGGCACCTTAAATATGCAGATAGACTGAGTACTATATATTTTATCACCCAAAAAGTGTGTGAGAGGGCATGATTTAGCTTTTATAAAAAATCTAGCATAAATGAATTGATGTTGGCAAGTTCTTTGAGTCGAAGGCTAATAATAGGGATAGGGGTTGTCGATAGAGGGGTGTATAAAAAAGGGCGATGAAAAAAAGAATGAAAATAGCATAGGCGAGTTGCAAACAACAGTTTTATGCATCGCCAGATCACTGTTTGCAGGCTGTGTATAGACTGAGCCATCTTGAGATCCCAAAAAGAGCCATCCAAGCGAAGCTTTTAGACCGCTCGCTTGCATTTCTCGGCACGTTACACACCACCCTTCTAGAAGCGGAGCGTATTTTGAAAAAATGAAGACGACGAGCGCCGCTTGAAAACGTTAATAAAGGGTAACAAGCCCCCTTCCTGGTCTGGGTACCATTGTAGATAGGCAGATGCAGGAAAAGGGGGCAATGAAAAAATAAATATGTAAAATAGCGTAGGCGAGTTGGGTAGAGCAGCTTCCTGCGTCACCGGACGACTGTTGGCGAGTGGACTCTCGACTGAGCCATCCTGAGTCTCAAAGAGACTCAATTAAGCGAAGTTTTTTGACCACTTGCTTGCACTTCTCAGAACGCTACAGGGTTACCACTTGAAAAAACAACAAAACAAAAACAAAGGTGTAGGGTGGATTAAAAAAAAAAACTGTTCACCAATAGAGTGATAGACTTTTGAAATAAATTGCGGCAGAAGATCGTAATTAGTGCAAATTTAAATGTTTTAGGCTAAATTGAATGAGTATATGGGTAGGATATTGCGGTGTTTTTTATGTAGTTTTTTTTTTGGGGGGGGGAATTATTCGCATTTCAATATATTTTAGCATATATTTGCAATTACATGGCTTGGCTTTCGAAAATCCTAGATTGATGCTGTTTATAATTATGGACGCAATCCTGCGGATGCAGTTAGGGGAAGAAGGAGCTTTGGGTATTTCATACAAGGCTCTTGGATGACTTCTGATAGACCCTTGTGACTTTTGTCATCTGTTAAATTATGTTATGTGATAGTGCCGGCATTACAAAGACATTGCCTAGTTGGGGTATGGGATATCCTATGAATATGTAGGGTTTTTTTCCTAAAATTTAATTTCAAGTAAAAAAAAACCCATCAAGTTCATATTCATCCCTCAGAAAGTTTGTAAAGATAAATCTGTTAAGAAAAAGTGCTGAAATTAGAAGACGTTTAAATATTTGGAAAATATATATTGGGTATTACAAAAGTCCTGTCACACTCGCACCGACATTCTTATCAAATGACACAATGATAGTTTTGATGCAGTTAGAGGCATTTTTTTTGTATTGTTTTAACATATAAATATGTGTTTAAGTTCTAATATCAATCAATGTGGCCGCGGTTGACGGAGGACTTCAGCTCGTTGACGTTGCTGTGGAGGACCTTCCAAGTCCTGCACTCGACATTCACCCATACGCTGTAGTCGAGGGAATTGAGGTCGGGCGACTGAGGAGGCCCAAAGTCCTCTGACCAGAAGTTCATGTTCGACCCCAACCACAGTCTCGGCCGTGCGGGCTGGGGCACCGTCCTGCTGAAAGACGTAGTCCGCCTTCGCCGTGATCTTTCTCAGCCATGGTAATGGGCCGCGAACAACACCGGCGGCAACTTCTCGTCATTCGAGTCCACGACGCCGAGCATCATGATTGAGGGCGTGTGCTTGGTAGTCGTGGATTCGAAACGGACCTCGGAGATGTCCTAGCCGGAGCTTACCACTCGTTCGTTCTGCTCGTTGATGACCGGATCGCCCGTGAAGGTTTTTCCATCAGAAAAATGACTTCGATTGCCATGACTCTTCAAGTCGTTGAGAAGGCGAGGACAGCGCTCCCAACGTTGTTCTCACTTACGGTCGGTGAGTAGAGGCCTTTCCAGTCTCTTGCCGCTCTTCTTGACGGCCCTGACCTCCGTGGCCAGCGAGATGCTCTTCTTCTTTGCGAGCTGAGTCATTTTGAGCTTCGGATCACTTTCCAAGGCCTTTCCAACAACCAAACAGCTGACAACTTGAGGTCTGCCTGAATGAGGCCGTTCCCGGTCTTGAGCCTCACCGCGACTCTGTGGACAGTCATCCGACTGACGTTGAGCCGCTTGGCGATTTCGGACTTGTTGTGGCCCACGAATAGGAGGAGAGCAGAGATCTCGATTCTTTTCCCTTCCATCTCAACACAATGGAAAAGACCTTTTAGCGACACGTGCTTGGAAAGTACACATTTAAGTTTGTTTGACCGAACCTTTTCTCTGACACGTAAACGCCTCGCAAAATAAAAAGCCCGAGTGTAACAGAACTCTTGCAAAACCCAGTAGCTACAAATCTTTCTGCGGGCATTGGGGTCGGCTCGGCAAACTGCGGCCAGGAGGGCACACAATCCGCCGGATGTCAGCTGCAGCATTTTTTACCAGGCTACACTTGGGATCAACGGTTGGGGTGTGTACATATTGAAAAGAAATGTATACATAAGAGGATGGCTATGACAAATAGGTCTGGTAAAAATATGAAAAATTGACTGGGTTTTAGGACTCAATATGTATTAAATTCAAAGTATTTTAGTCGCGTGCCCGCGACTATTATATGTTACTATGTTGGTCCATCGGTCGAATGGTAACCATTTTACTTTTCAATGAGTTTTTGAAAGTTTTGAAGATCATTATTCATAATAATTGAGAACACGAGACTTAGGTCTGTTGACCTTGTCACTTCATTATCATCATCATCATCATCATCATCATCATCATCATCATCACTTTACTAACTCTATAATTTAAGAAGGGGAATTTTTTTAGCATTAGAATAATAATTTCATCTTAGTTTGGTTACGACTTATGTTTTTTTATCAAAGTTATTTCTAATAATTCTTTTATAATATCAAAAAACAAAATGGTGAAGTTCAGAAATAAATATAACGGCCGTATGTTAAGAAAAATGTGAAATGAACTTTTATCAGATTTAGTGTAGCTTCACAATTATTTATAAATTTATTATATGCAAAAGGCTAAAATGTAAAATAATTTTTAAAAAATAGGTTTTTTACTCAAATGTGCATTTCTCATACGACCAGTATCGAAATTTTGTGAATTTTTTAAAACCGAAATAATTACAAATGGTGAAGTTCAGAAAATTTATTTTTATATATCTTCTTCTATAACTGTATTTTAGCAATGTGATATTTTGAAAGGAAGAAATTTAGTTAAGAGTTCAGAAAATCTATAAAAATTTAACCATGGCGAAGCCATTGCCTGGTTAGTTGATTAATTAAAGGATCTTTTTGTTATGAAAACATAATAAAAAATTCCTTCAATTCATTATGCGTCCCATCTACAAAACGACGGCAAAAGTTAGTGTCTTTAGTTTCCCAAAGGAACAAAGAAGCAAACCAAAATGGTTCGCAGCTATTAAAAGAAAGAATTTCAAGCTTCCCCTACGCACCAAGGTAGGGAGATAATTTTAATCTTCTTTATTTTTAAGTGTGAATTCAAATATAATCTCACTTCCCTTCACTATGCAGAGATTTAAACCTAAATAGGGGGAAACTTATCTATTCTCAGTGTTGAGTTACATTCCTTCCCCTGCGATCATCTGTTTACTCAGTTCTTCCTAAATTTGAGCTTCTTTTTACCATTATATTTTTGTTGTGGTAATTATTTGAAACTATATAAAAAATGATAAATTAATTGCAATCTAATGGAAAGAGTTTATTCTTCTATTTTTTTTTACCAGAGTAATAATCGGCTACCTTTGATTTGTGCCTAAAATTTAGATCCATTTAGGTAGAGAGGATGTTGAGTGGGGTTTGTGAATCTGCTGTAGAATTGTGTATATCGTTTCTGTAGAAGGAGAATTAACCTTTGTTTCCAACTGGAGCTGGACTATGCTGTATTTGAGTTAGTTTTAAACAGAGCACTTTTTGGAGTTTATGTGTGTATCTACATATTTATATTAGTGTGTTCAGGTGTGTGAACGACACTTTCAAGAAGACCAAATAATTAAAGATGTCTGTTCAATCACTTCTACACCGCTGCCTACATTATCTCTCACCACACCTAACAGCGATAGAATTTGCTGCATCAAAGCAACCATGTAGGGAGCTATCATCCTTCCAAAGGCAGTTCCTGACAGCATGGAGCCAATTAAGGACAATAAAGAGTACAAAATAAGTCGAAATTTAAAAATAAATAACAACCATGATACATGGTTAGATGAATCAGATAAATTACATTAATTGTAATAAAAAGTTATCCTTATTTCTGTATTAGTGTCAATAACTATAGATTTCAATTTAAATCTATAAGTTTTTGTCAAGCAAATTTCTGTGGAAAAAATTGGGGTGTCTATTTTTCATTCATGTATTGATGATCTGTACCTATTAGAAGATTTAGTAGAAAAGCTAATGCGATATGAAACTAATTCAATTCTTTTTGATAAATAGAGCTAATTATTAATCTTATCTCGTTAATAATTGATAATGATTTATTTTAGACTTTGTAAAAGAACAGCTTTATCTAATGATACTAAACCGATTGACAAACTCAGCATTTATTAATATTTTCATTATTATTATGTACTTGACAAACTGGTATTTTTCTTTTGCAGGTGAATGAAAGGGATTCGACCAGAAGAACTTAAAATTTATGCTCGATATATTCTACTACATCTGAGGTGAATACACCGTTGTTCCTAACAGGAATCCAGTCACAACTTTCAGAAAGCATACTTACCATGTTTATTTTGCTATGAAACATGGCCACCATGATAAAGCTTCGGTGCCACACATGGTATGAAAGGCATACACCGAGTATCTGCTTCGTTGGACCAAGGGAAGAAGAGTTCTTCGAAGTTTGGAATTCCCATGGTTTGGAGGAAGCCGACGAGCTATGGCACTGACTGCTAATTCAGCCTCAAGTATTTTGATCTTCAATCAGCACGTCGTCCTGTAGTTCATTTTGCTGAAATTTCAGAACCTTTCTATGGAGAACCTCCTGACATTAGTGGTGAAGATTCTTCTATTGCCGAAGAAAATGAAGTAGTAGTTTTTGACGATAATGCTTCACATCCCTTTTCCAAAATGAGCTAAATAGTTTGCGAGCTCAGCTTGTCGAAGTCCCCTTCCGAACTGTTGGCATCCAGATTGACGGAAACAAAACCTCCTCTCTGGCAGTACTATCTGTACTATACATATATTGCGCAGCTTCTGTACAAGCTTGGAGTGCTACAGTACGAACCCCAAGATTGGAGACGTTCATTGACAACAACAAACGATCGCTGAAATGTGTTCTGCTATGAACACGGTGGGAAGATAGGATAATCTTCACACCGCTGCAAATCAAGCTCGGCTTGATCAAACAATTCGCCAAAGCTCCGGACAATGATGGTGATTGCTTCATTTACTTGCGCCGCACTTTTCCAAGAGTGTCCATGGAGAAGTTGAAAGCTAGCATCTTTCACGGTCGTCATCTCCGTCAGCTCGAGCGTGGAAGGCTTTTGTTCTGGGTGTGAAGAACTTTCTTGGCAAAAATAAGGCCAGGAATTACATTTAACATGTCACCAATATGCTGACTGCTTTCAGAAACCTCGGATGCAACATGAGTTTTTGAAAGTTTTGAAAGTCGTAAGGTAAGTTATGTTTGTTAATTGATAATACGTTTGCTAAATGAGAGCACGCGACTTAGGTCTGTTATTCTGGTTCTCACATATGGATCGGTTGCATGAGAATCTCGGATAAATGAGCGACGAGCAGGATGAAAAATTACATCAGGACATGAAAGAGATTAAGGACCAGGTACCAGGGACGGTGAAATGCAGTCGTGATGGCTGATTACTATTGGAATCTAAAAACAGACATCCCTACCGTTGAATATTCAAGAAGTTCGAAGAAACGGAAGTTAACGCCCAGAATTCTGAACAGTGACGACCTAATATCCAATTTGCATTCACTTCCCTTTCTTGGTGCGATGCTCTGTAAGGAGGAGTTGTGAAGCCGCTCCTCTTGTGAATCTATAGAGACGAGACGAGAACAAGGGCTAGCCAGCAGCAGAAGCTACAAAGCGAGAATGCAAGCAGAACAGGCACTAAAGTGCAGGCCCACCGGTGTGTGGACATGCCCTTGCTGCTACCAATCATTGCCCCCCCCCCCCACTGACTTGTGGGTTCTACCTTTTTAGCAAGGCTAGAGGAAGGATACCTCGATCTCAAACCAGGATCGGGAGTACCTTTTGGCGAGCATCAACAGACCAGTGTATTGGCAGCTCCCTGCAGCCGAGGATGAAGCCTGGTCGTCTCGAGCCTCTCCTGCCACCAGGGTTCTCCTTCCCTAAGTCAAGATACAGGTCCGAAGACTGCACACATTCCTACCCGTTTGAACCTAGTGCAGGCTGATGCCCTCAAGAGAGCACCCGTCATCATCGATCTCGATGGACTCCCCAAAGCAAACCTTTATCAATGTCTACTATTCAGTCTACACTAATCAACCTTTTGTAACATTTAATAAATAAATTGGGTAAATATGTAGATTAGCGGCCCGGCCGAAAAAAAAAATTGAGTGTAAATATTATCGTTCACTCGTGTCGGAATATTCATGCGCGTTTGAGTCCTTTTCGAATTATTATTCTAAAAACAATTAGGATTATATACTGGGGGGCTGTGCCCCCCAGACCCCCCCAATTTAATGAAACTCAGGATCATCGTAGTGTAGTCCCCCCATTGTGTTTACCCCACACGAGCCGTCAACTTAAATGTACTCCAAAAACGTGAAACATTTTGGAACACGGACGAAATAGTACGTCCCATCGTTCGCGCCGATAATCTACATATTTACCATAAATGGTGTTAGAAAACGTGGTATTTATCTTAAAAACCTATTTCGTATGAGAAATATTAAAAAAAAATCAAGTGCAAATGTCGTAAAAATGTAAACGATTTAGTTACAAGATCGGATTTTAAAAAATTCGAATTAGCACAAAACCTGACCCGATCGGAGAAAACGGATGTTATTTTTGGATTCAACGGTGCAAAATTGTCCTAAATAGGTTAAAAAAATTAGACTTACAAATATTTTTTATAACCTAGTGTAAAAAAGCTGGAAAAACAAAAAGCTAATCTTTTTTTGTGAAATATTAAAACAGACTTAATTTTCGACAGCCATTTGAACAGTGAACACGAAAAATCAATCATTGCTTACGTCAATGGGGAACGTTGGTAAATGTTCTTAAAAGTCTCAAAACGTTTGCCACAAGAAATTCAGCGCTAGATGTACAATTTAGCATCGGAGAGATCTTTCGAGATTAAGTTTTTCTTATAATTATTTGAGTCTGATCTACGCCTTCTTAAAGCATTAGAATTTTCTATCTTCGCCCACTCTCGGTCTATGTTTCCGTTTTAATGCCTATAAACGTAATAAACGGTCTTGTCTGGGATGCTCACTGTCGTGGTATAGCAATAATATACTTACACGCTGATGGCTTGGGGCGACCAGTGGGGAGGGAGATAATGAGAATGGGAGAGAAAGTCGTCCCCTAGTGTGTGGGTAATAATTATAAAAAATGAGAGAGTGCAGATTGGCTGTAAAGGTCGAATGATGGCAGCGAGTCGTTCAAGGTTATTTAAAGAATGTTATAAAAATAAAGGTTAATAACAACAAAAAAATATTAAATATATACAAAAGAGGTTTAAGTGAGATACGTGATCAAATAAGTAACGGACACACTCGGTGTCATCAGAAAGGCAAATTCAAGGGATTAAAGCGGTTAAATACCTGACTCGGATCGGAGTCTTAAAAAGGGGATACACTAACCCGACATACAAATAGTAACAATTGATTTGGGAAAACCGGATTATATCGAGATCCGCAGCGTCAGCGTCTTGCGCGGGCGTAAACGTCGAAGGGAAGGTAACTCAGGGAGGCGAAAATGCAACAAGGGAACATGTTTTACCTCAGAGTTCTCGATGGGGAAAGGTACTGATTCTACCTCAGGATGCTGATGAAGGAGGACTGGTTTTACCTCAGGGTTCTCGATGAGGAAGTACTGGCGCGAAATCACGGAAGAACGACCGTTGCAAGGAGTTGCCAATTGACTGGGGCGAAGTCCACGGCGGGGAGATTCTAGCCGATGATACCCGAATAAACCGCGGAGGATCCGACTCGACAACGTAATGTGTCTTTGTGCGTGGGTGAGCTGTACTGCCTATCCGGAGGAAAAACTCCGGTTATATAAGTGGTCAGCGAGGTGGCGAAATTGCCCCGGGCCACGGCGTGTTCTCCTGGGATTTGAAGTCGCCGGCTTTCGGTGGGTGGGGGAGGGGGTCAAGATAAGGAGCCGGTCGAATA
The DNA here is from genome assembly GCA_963969495.1 of Ceratothoa steindachneri. NCBI lineage: Eukaryota > Metazoa > Arthropoda > Malacostraca > Isopoda > Cymothoidae > Ceratothoa > Ceratothoa steindachneri. Next base: position 131,842,723 of record OZ018323.1, read on the forward strand.
GTCATTCGGGTTCTTTCTCGCGTCGCGAATATGGGGGACGAGATGAAATCGCTCCGGGCGCGGGAGATAAGCCTCGTAAGGTAAGCACATATGGTCTGATAAATCCATGCTCGCCCGATTCCTCCCTTGCTTCTCACGCTCTTTGTTCCAGGGCCAAGTCCACGTGGCTCTTCTAAGGATTCAAGGTGGACCTCCAGATCCTATTAGACTCTATTCTTCCACACTCACATCGGCTGTGAAACATGCTCATGCGTCACTAAGAACCACAAGGAAGCAAAAATAAAGATTCTGAGTATTTTCGAACTTTCTTATTTGTCGAGGGCAATGAATATGATAAAGAGCATGAAATAAAACAGATATGTTTTAATACATAGTGTGAAACTAGGCGAAAATGAACTGGAAAGAAGAGAACTTTGCTCGCGGTTGACTTAAAAGAGTTAGTATGAACCAAGTGATTAAAATAGTAACACAGTTGTTATCGGAATATCAACAAATATAAAAATATTTAATGAAAAACAAAAGATTTGAGAGAGAACGACTTTTTCTTTTTATTCACAAGTACATGACTTGTTTCGGAGCATCATGCTCCATCCTTCATCTATACAGACCTACAAAATATCTCCTTAACACATTCATATACAAAATGAGATAAAAAGAAAATCACGTCAAAGGAGAGAGAAAGCGACACGCACATAAAAGAAAACATGGAGGCAATATTTATAATGAGGGTCTGGTTCCTCTTAGCGATTAGGCGATGCCTATTTGGGAGGCGATAAGGGACCTAAAAACAGGTTTAAATTTAAAATTCCCTTTCGCCATTTTGTATATAATGAAGGTTCTTCATTAATTATCACCGTGTACATTACGTTAATCAACTGAAAGATTTAATATTGTAAATGATACGAGCAGAACTATTAGGTCTGGTTGTGTATATATGAAAGAATTGAGTGTTGTCATTTCCTCTTTCTTTAACATTTATTGACAAGAACAGTAATCTGATTTATCGCTAAGTACTCTGTATAATCTTTGAATAACTAGCCTCAAGGAGGCGTTTGGTGCTACTAGTGTAGTGTAGTAAGGAAACAAGTTAAGTAAAGAGGTAAATGTCATAAATGCATAAAATCTTGGTGGTTTAGTTTTTAGTGAAATAACACTGCTACGTTTTATTAGAGAAGACAACTCGAAAATTTCTAAATGTCTAAAAGTTTATTTAGGTATACGTATCTTTATGCTATACTCACTAATAGAGAATAATAACCCTTTTTCTCAATAAAACTCAAACCATCAAGATTCTACGTAATGCTGTTATCTATACAAATGCTAGACATGTTTGCATGGATTTTACATTGGCGGGAATATTGGTACGGAAGAGTATGGCGAGCCAGATATTTTGCTACAATACAATGTAGAATATTACGTTCGGACATCAACTTTAAGTATCTGCATGAAGTAAGAAGTATCTTTGATCAATTCCCTATAAAAGTTGGTTCAAATTCTTAAAGATTAAAATCAGTTTCTTAGCTTGTTTTCTTCCAATTTCTCTTTGGGATAGATCGTGGTGAGCCTCTTCTCTCTAAAGTTCGGAAAAGTAGTCGATAGACGCAGGACACACTTATTCTTGGAACATGGGTTGTATTAGACGTAGAGCAACTATACCAGATTCATGAGCTGGGTTGTTGAGCAGATATGAGCAAATGATGATTACCAGTGTTGGTTTTAGCAGGATATATCAAATTTGGGGATCATCTCAAGAACACGAACCCCAATTTGGCAATGTCAAGAATAGAGACCACAAAAGTTACCATGTTCAAGAATAGCAACCCAAATATACAGTGACATCCCTAAAGATCGGAACGCTAGTATTTCTGTAACAACATATTGATGCACAGTGTAAAGGAAAGCATGCGAAACTCAACAATCGCGCAAATTATTTAACTATCGTCCGAATGCGACTCGTCTCCCTCTCGGACAACCAACCACCACCTCGCGCGGGCCCATTGGCCGCACGGCGCCTAGACGACCCGAGATCGAGCAAACCTTAAACCCAAATCTTGACTCCAGTTTCGGAAACATCAACAGAAAGGTGCATTTCCTTTCCATTGTGTGTGTCCCGTTTTCCTAAAGTTTCTTTGTGTATATTTATCAATTTTTGACTTGTACATATTTTTTTTCTAGATTTTTGTGCCCCCTTAAAAGTGTTTGGTGTATAACCTTTACCTTTTAAGGGTATTTTTTTGGTGATTGTTCATTTATAATCCTTTTCTTAAAGGGCTAAGGTTTTCGTCTATTACTTTTTCTCTCATTTATACTTTTTTAAAGGTAATTTCATGTGTAATTTTAAGTCCCTTCCTGAAGGGGCTATTGCTTTCTTTAGTTAGTTTGAGATTATTATTCCTAATCTTTGGTTTTGTTGTAGGGAATTCATCTTCGTGATTAACCGAACTCGAACTCAAGAAATTCGACTCAAACAGGAGTCGAAATCCTATAATCTGAGCCAAGCGGAGAACTGCGCCAAATCATCCCCTCGGTCCTTCACCGTCAGGGAAATGTGTCACTTTCTTCGGAGTTTAGCCTCGGTTTAATTTTCGCATTATTTTTTTGTTTTTTTCCTCTTTTGTGTATTTACTGTTAGCAAATTACTTTATTGAATTTTTCCCATTTTTTTCTTATGTATGTATTAACTTATTTTACTTATTTCTTTTGTAAACTACTTAATTTACTATAGTTTAATTTTTGTCCTCACGATCCAAAAGTGGGTGGTAATAACTCACTTACACACAGTAACCTAGACGTATACATTACTTATAAGTAACGGTTATGCAAGTTTGGATGGATAACGCCAAAGTTATCAGCAGATAAGCGATTTACTAAAAAAATGAAAGAGTACAAAAAGTCCCAATCCTTAGGTTTCTTGTAGAGAGAACCGGCCTTGTTTGTAAACAACTAACTTTAGTTCAAACGCGTATACGTTAGGTCTTTCACTTCCCAGAAGTACATATGACTTTCTGGGTTCACGAACATTAAACAGAAAAAAAAACATTATGTTCCCAGCTCTCGTCCAGTTAACATGCCTAAAAATCTGTCACCACCACTCTGTCCGCGAGCTGATCGTAAAGCTGCGTCATCGAGATGACCTTTCAATTGCAACTATGATTGTCACGCGCTCCAAAAGTGTAGTCCATTATATTATGTCAACCTATGATAAAAACATGTTAATATAATGCTGGAAAAACAACCGGAAGCTTTGAAGAAGCTGGACACTCATTTTGCATCCAAGATCACGAAAAGCCAATAACATTTTAGCGATCAAATCCTCAGTTATCGGCCTTTTTGTTACCAAGAAAGTTTTGTATAACCGCCACGAATGACAGCCACGCTTTTTCTTGTCATCCACATTTGACAAATTACACATCACCTACAAGGGTACAAATTTAAGGTCCATCAAATATGCCCGCTTAGATTTTCTCAAAAGACAAACCAAGAAAGGCAGAAACTATGTGATGAAAGCATTTCCTCTCAGTACTCAATGTCTTCACAAACTGCTTCGTTAAGCCAAGGTTGAGATAGAGTGAGGAGGAGAATGATTTTCTCTCGACTGACGATGGGGTCATTCATAATGTTTGGTATTCCTGCTTCAGAATTTCGCGGTGTTTGTCTCAAGCTCGACTGTCCCACATGCAGAGATAGCATGGGAACTTAGTGAAACCTTTCTGTTGGATAAAGAGGAATTGGACTATTTTTAGGTCCACACAAATGATTCATTTATGCTCTTGTTATTTGTTTAAGTCAATGACCATTTTTATGTCGTGGTTTCTCGCAAATGCACCGAGTGACAAACTGGGATTGCACCAAAAACATTGCCATTATGCAAGGGAAGAAACTAACCCAAAATAAACTAGATTCAGTAGTTATACGAGACGATACCTAACTGTGCTAGAGGATCTGAGATATATATCGTGGTAATAAACAAATTGCTTGGCTTCAGAAAAAAGTTCGCAAAAATCTGGTCCCGTGTTCTGAAATATGAAACTTTAGCAGAGCTGTTAAAAATGTTGTTTTTTTAAAATTTAGCTTGAAGGCTAATAGCTATGCTGCCTTCTTGAAGAGTGCCAAATCACGTCCTAAGTGGTTTAGTTCCACCTAAGTGAAACGCTGAAGGACTGATGACTGTTTCGCATTAGATCAGGACTCTTCGAAATCTGAGACCATATCTTGAAACTCGTGATCAGATTTACTGTTTTAATCTTAGCTTTCTGAGTTCCTCAGAAAGCGAACTAGGTCGACTTGTAGAGGGAATAGCGTGATAAGGAGATATTATACCGGGATTTCTTGCAACACATTTATTGCTGATCAAGCAAAATAGGAGTCAGTTATGTAATCCTTTGTTTCTCACCAAACCTTTTGTCCAGTCACGGAGATTTTCCTCGGAATTATGACACACACAGTCTTCGGAGTCCACATCTTGTCTTGGTCACCCAGGGGAACGTCAAAATAGGCCTTATTGGCA
>OZ018323.1:131849729-131974842 GCA_963969495.1 Ceratothoa steindachneri
ATTCTATCCTCACAATTAAAAAACATCCACAGTTTAAATTTACAAACAAAGAGCATAGTAAAATCAGTGTGTAAATAAATCTTCTTTAATAATTTGGAAAATTTGGCACGAGAACAGTCTTATTTTATGGGCCAAGTTGTGGGGGCACGAAATATCGTTTATTTTTAGGGACATCAATGGTTGGTAATTTCGGAAAACGAATGTTCTTAAAAAAATTCAATATTTGCCCAAATTTTAGCAGACATCTTTATGTCAAATTTTTAACAAGCTTTTTAGAATAGGTGTCCAACTTCATTTAAACTTATTTTTTTTATAGAAGATACGTTGACGATACATTTAAATTTTCAAATCAGAACTCTAATCCATCCAGCTACACCTACATATTTAGTTTGAACAAGAAAAACAACTTAACAATTCTCTTCCTTTTTTGGACATTTTGATTTCTCTCTCGCTTTATCGCAAACCTACTTTTACTGGGCTTGGAAGTAATTTTTTCAGTAGTTGTGACCTCTCATACAAATTAAATCGTGATTATCGATTATCATGCAATTTCTGTTTGATGCACATAGAATTTTGATTTTTAACTCGATATTTCACTAACAACAGATATTCTTCTTCCTTTGATTGTAAATCTATATTATATGGTAGAAAGAATGTCGGTAGTCGAAAGAAGAAGGAACGACGAATTATACAGGGGAATTTTGGAAAGAAATATATTATCTAGCGTTAGCTCACTGAACTTGAAACTAGGATATGCATTTCAACAAGACAATGACCTTAAGCATACAGAAAAACGAACCAAGAATTGGTTGTATATTTAGATAGAATTAATATTTTGGAATGGCCAAGTCAATCTCCTGATCTGAATCCCATCGAAAATCTGTGCAGGGAATTTAAACTCGATCCAGAAACGAGATAGTCGTACCTTATCTGACATGAAGAAAATATGTTTGGATGAACGGAAGATAATTAGCGCAATAACCTGTGGAAAGATCGTAGGAGACTACACAAAACGCCTTCAACCTGTAATTAACAACAAAAGTTATGCAGCCGAGTACCAAACCATTTTTATATGAATGTGGTGTAAATCTTTGCCTTGTGAAATTTAACTATTATCCTTATAAAGTTTTTTGCTGTTCATTATTTGGCTTTTCCGATCATTACATTGTATTTATTATATATAGTTACATGTGCGTTGCAAATTTAATTAACCTGCGTTAGCTAAAAGTATATAAATTTTCATTTCTAACAATAGTGTGTTGTATACGTTTGCAGCGCCTTGTATATATATATATATATATATATATATATATATATATATATATATATATATATATATATATATATATATATATATATATATATAAATATATATGTGTGTGTGTGTGTGTAAATGAAACCACTGTGGAGGAGCGTAGTATTTATTATCTCGAGACTTCCGCAAAAGAAAGGTCATTGAATCCACCCTTATAGATGGGCAATTCAAATGCAGCCCCTACGTCAAAGATCTAATCTTAGAAGATATCCTTAATGAACTTAAATTCACACCCCCTGATTAGGAACTCCATTTGGATCTCTGTAAACTATATATATATATATATATATATATATATATATATATATAAATATATATGTGTGTGTGTGTGTGTAAATGAAACCACTGTGGAGGAGCGTAGTATTTATTATCTCGAGACTTCCGCAAAAGAAAGGTCATTGAATCCACCCTTATAGATGGGCAATTCAAATGCAGCCCCTACGTCAAAGATCTAATCTTAGAAGATATCCTTAATGAACTTAAATTCACACCCCCTGATTAGGAACTCCATTTGGATCTCTGTAAACTATATATATATATATATATATATATATATATATATATATATATATATATATATATATATATATATATATATATATATATATATAGTCATATGAGTTGCTGCTGACCAGTCTAATCTTCAATTTCACGGTGAAGGTAAGAACACATAGGAGGCTGAGGTACATGTGATTTATTTATGGAACAACGTTTCGGGCGTATCACCCATCTTCAGGTTCTAAAACATAAATTAATCTAATGCAGTTAAAGAATATTAAAAATATTAAAAATAATTAGGTTATGACTATGTAGGTAAATAAAAAATTAGAAAATAACTCAGGAATTTAAAAGTCAAGAGAATCAAATTATCAATCTAATATAACACTATTGAAACGAAAAACCCCACAAAAAACAAAAGTAAATAATTACAGTATAATATTGCTTACCGATGATTCAGGAATTTAAAAAGCAAGAGAATCAAATTATTAATCTAATGTAATCACTATTGACACGAAAAAAAAATAAAGCAGAAACACAAAAGTAAAAAATTACAGTATAATATTGCTTACCGATGAAGTTCAGGAAAAATCACAAAGTGAAGAAATTATAAAGGATGTGGCTTAAAGAAGGATAGGAATTTGATTGGTTGGTTGTTGAATGAGGTAATTAAAATTAAGAAATAAGAAGAGGAACAGCGGTATTATATATGTTGAGTGTAGGAGATTTTGTACGTATTAGTAGGGATTCCAAAATTCTTAGACTATATTCATTGTTATTATGACTAATTATTTTGAAGTTATCTACGGAACATTCTGTCTTGCATTGTATACTATGATTTCTAATTACAGAAGCTTCCTTCTTAGACAATATTTTTCCAGTGCGATGGCTTATTCCCATGTGAGAACAAAACCTCTCTTTCAATGAGCGAACTGTACTACCAATATAGGTTCCTTGCAAACAACAAGGACAAGTAAAAGCATAAACAACACGGCTGCTCATTTCTAGAGGAAGTTTGTCTTTTGACGAGAAAAAACTTCCTATGGAAAGTGGGTTAACAAAAGCCTACCTTTAGTGGCCTAGGAATCAATTTTTCCAGCCATTGTGACTTGTCACATAAACTCAGTGCAATTAAATCTCTAATATATAGAGGTTACCATCTCTCCTCCAATTATTCCCTAATGCACAATGAATTCCAGACTCTAAAGTCTTATTTTAAAAATAATTGTTACCCCCCACCTTTGGTTGAAAAACTAATCAATAATTTTCTTACCAAAATTTACTCTCCATCTTTCTCTCATATAATGTTCCCAAAAATGAAAAAAATTCGTAGTACCAGAAATGGGACCTTACAATAAATTATTCACTAGAAAATGCAACAAATTACTCAAAAAATATTTCTTTCATACCAACTTCAAAATCACTTTTGTTAACCCACTTTCCATAGGAAGTTTTTTTATCGTCAAAAGACAAACTTCCTCTAGAAATGAGCAGCCGTGATGTTTATCCTTTTACTTGTCCTTGTTGTTTGCAAGGAACCTATATTGGTAGTACGGTTCGCTCATTGAAAGAGAGGTTTTGTTCTCACATGGGAATAAGCCATGGCACTGGAAAAATATTGTCTAAGAAGGAAGCTTCTGTAATTAGAAATCATAGTATACAATGCAAGGCAGAATGTTCCATAGATAACTTCAAAATAATTAGTCATAATAACAATGAACATAGTCTAAGAATTTTGGAATCCCTACTAATACGTACAAAATCTCCTACACTCAACATAGATAATACCGCTGTTCCTCTTCTTATTTCTTAATTTTAATTACCTCATTCAACAACCAACCAACCTTCTCTTATTTAACAACCAACCAATCAAATTCTTATCCTTCTTTAAGCCACATCCTTTATAATTTCTTCACTTTGTGATTTTTCCTGAACTTCATCGGTAAGCAATATTATACTGTAATATTTTACTCTTGTGTTTTTGCTTTTTTTTTTTTTCGTGTTAAAAGTGATTACATTAGATTAATAATTTGATTCTCTTGCTTTTTAAATTCCTGAATTATCGGTAAGCAATATTATACTGTAATTATTTACTTTTGTTTTTTGTGGGGTTTTTCGTTTCAATAGTGTTATATTAGATTGATAATTTGATTCTCTTGACTTTTAAATTCCTGAGTTATTTTCTAATTTTTTATTTACCTACATAGTCATAACCTAATTATTTTTAATATTTTTAATATTCTTTTACTGTATTAGATTAATTTATGTTTTAGAACCTGAAGATGGGTGATACGCCCGAAACGTTGTTCCATAGTTATGTTGTTATTGCCAAATAATTATCCGGCTAAACTTGGGAAGACTTTGGCAATTATATCATTCGAAAGAAGATGTAAAACAAAATAAAGGTTTCAAATTTCTTTAGAGTCGGCCGAATAGTTATGATGTTATAGCCAAAACTAAATAATTCCAGTGCTAATCTTGGGAGAACCTTGGCACTTATATCATTCGAAAGAGAGTGTAAAACAACATAAGGGCTTCATATTTCGTTAGAATCGGCCAAATAGTTACAATGTACATAATTACTAAAACAAATAAAAAGCAAAACGGGGACCGATCGACCGACATAGTGAAATGTAGAGTCGCACGCGACTAAAAGTAGTGGTGAAAGTTCCCATGACTCTGATTGGCTGGATTACTGTCAGACTGTCCTTCTCGGTCTACCCAAGATGTTATATACGGTGGAGCACACCGTGGGCATGGCCTAACATTTGCTAATGATGTTGTTTGGGTGGAGCCTCCTCAACCTCGTGTTTATTTGTGTATACACGGAGATAAGGATTCATTTTATCTCGAATTCCAAAAATACGACTTTGCACTTCAAGGTTTCTCGAGAGCAAATAATGATCGCTACTATCGTGTCGTCGGTTCTGCACCTTCTACCAAGTTTGATTGAATTCATTCTTCTGGTCTTAGACTTTTACAAGCAAAACATATATATTATTATTATTTACATGGACTATTGTTATAGGTTCTTTGTTACAAAAACTATGCATTATTAGTTTACAGAGATGTTACATATTATTTACACAGAGAGTTATTATTATTTATGAAGAATGCTACACATACTTTAGATTATTTGCATGTGCATATTTGTGAGCGTGTCTGTTACAATCCTTCATAGGATTCACATGATGCTCATTTGTCAGGCCCCATTGTCATACCTATTCCACTTTGTACGGTGGCATTACACACTAATAGAATTTCTTTTTAAATACTAGACCGCCCTACTAATACAAGGTACGAGAAGCATTTTTATTTGGATAATTGTGAGGTAACTAATGAGAGATTTAACACTGTGATAGCCCAGATTATTTCTCGCATAAGTTTACTCAAATATGAAATAACTTGGGGAAAGCACATCGGTCAATATTTGCAAGAAGAGAATCGTTAAATATTACTTCAACATATACACTCATTCAAAATCCAAAATGAATATAAAAGATACTGGATTTATATATTTTTTCCTAACAACTATGATCCTCTCCTCTCTCTTCCCTTCTCTTTTTGGACTGAGCTCAATTGGACCTAATGCTTTTTCCTGGTCCGTAATTTTAATAATGCTGCTCTATTTTAACATGCTGATCAAAAGGGGAGTTCTTTTTAAGCTACTGTTTCTATCATGCTAATCCATCAAATTTCTTCCTTTTCCTTCAGATTGTATCACAGTCGTGAGTGTCGGCCCCCTGGGACAATAATTGAAATTAGAAACATACTTTTTGTTAATTCGCATTTTCCGGAGCGTTTGGGATTATCTTTGTATTGCCGTTATTACTAAAACGAAATATTACCTAGGCTTTAAAGAAACCCTGCCCTGTGAGACTGCCAGGGCCTTTTGCACGAGATATTCGCTTGCCACCCTCGGCTCTTCTTTCACGAACAAAGGAAGTCTTTCGAAAGTGCCTCCGCCAAGCAGTTCAGCTAACCAGTTTGAGACAAATGTTCGCTTAAAAATACTGCCGGAATGAAGCTGACGGCGGGGTCATATGATTATATTATTTATTTAATTCTATGATACTTGCGTTTGTATGTTTTTTTAATATGTATAAGCAAGAATGGAGCCAACTACTCGTAAATTGATTGCCTGCATTTAGATATACCAAAAGGGGATTATTTCGTTTACAAATCACTCCCCAAGGAAGCAGATTCCGAGATTATTTAAAAGGATTTTATTGATCAGCTTTATTATGAAGTTTAGAGTGAAGGAAGACTTACCGAATATATACCGCTGTAGGTACCCTGTGTAGACTTATATCTGGTACCTGGTGGAGAAGTACATCCTCTTGGCCCAAGTTCAAATCGGGAAGACCCCGTCACTGGGTTGACTTGAATTCTTCGATGAGGCCTGGGGAAACTGATGTGTTCAGCCTCTTCCATTAAGGCACCCGTTTTTATCTGTGACTATTCCTTTTACCTATCGGCAGATATGCCCTAGCTGGGAGTAAATTCCTCCCCCCCCACCCCCCAAAACATCTAGAATTAAGAACAAGTATGGAATACTCTGCCTAATTCGCTAAATATGGCACCCTAAGGGATTGCACGTCCTCCCAGGATAACCCAGTGATCACCGACCACTATACTGGTTAGTGAACCCGCCTATATCTTCTCCTTATTAGCTTTTTCTACTCATTTTCAACTTTGGCTCTTACTATCCAAAGAGATTTTGTAGGCTCTCATTCAACAAGAATGAGCTACCGTTCTGAGGGTAAAAGCTCTCGTAGTAATAAAGTGTAGTGGAGCGCTCCATCAAATGGTGGTACATCCCACGACTGTGGCCAATTATAAGACAATAAAGAGTGACATGAAGCTGCTGGGCATTGTAAGGTAGCTCTACGGAACAGTCGCGGCGCGATTTCCCTCAACTTTAAGTTTCCATTATTTGTCTCCCATCTTCATTGCCGGGCAGCCTGGAAGGCCGATTTGATGCCTGATATGTAGGTGGTGTGAGGAAGAGGAACACTGGTCTGATCGCACAATCCTCGCTGACTCTTTGGTATTCTCATCAGCGCGCTCATTCCTCGAAATCCCTATATGTCCAAGAGCCCAGCAAAACATACTTTCGACATCCGCCAGGCTCTTTGCAACCATAGAGTCACGGAGACCACAAAGTAGGGGATGCACAGATTCCGATGCACCGAGAGCACTCAGGGAGCTTTATAACTCGCTAAAGATCACAATCCGGTCTCAAAACCAGCACGACGTGGTATCTTCCGTACTGAGCGATGCAGTGAAACCAGCTCGACCGGGAAGACAGACGCATCTCCTGGGAGAGCCCTGCTTACTTCAAACGGAGCGCAAATTGAGTCGAAACCGAACACCTAATTTGGATTTGGAACCCACTGTGTACAGCATGACATGAAGTGTGCTCAAAAAGATAGAGTGCAATACTCCAGGCACTGTGAAAGATTTGAAAGCAGAGACGTATTGACTAATAGTAAATGGTGGTACGATCCAGGGTTGCGTTCTCTGCGGAACCAGAGGAGCCACCGGGCATAGATCTACACCGAGCTCTTGAAGGCAGTTTCGTATCCCTAAAATCGAAGAACTTAGGGAGGGTATGACTGACCTCTCTCGGCTACATAGGCACTAGCAAGATCGGCAGCAGATGCAGAGAGAACCCTTAGTTAGTGAGCTAGACACCAGACTCACACATAAAAGTGCATAATGCACTGTGTAAGGTGTACGGAAAGTGGCACCCCCCCTTCATCAACAAGTTGGCTTTCACTGTGGAACGTGCGTAAGGCACCGGTTGCCAGATGGATTCCGGTGTGGTGGATCAAATTTATCCCCCACAATACACACTCGGCTGCGGATTAGCAACAAATGGAGCTGAAGTCAAGCTTTGAAGGAACAAAGGTAGAGAAGGAAGGCAGTATCCCTATCATCATCCCAAGTCTTGAACGTCACGGAACGAAGAATGCTCAATTTTTCCATGGCGCGGGTACAAGAGACATGATGGCTGCGAATGTGGGCCTTCCAAGCGAGGTGTCAGTAAAAAACAAGACCAACGAAACGATGCGAATCCATCACTTACAGGAGAACCTCGCTGAACAATAACTCTGGGTTTGGGTGTAGCCGTGTATGGATGCACGAGTGAACTACCTTAGCTTCTTCAAGGAAAACAAAAACTTGTGCGATTCGAGATAGCGAGAGATGCGGTTAATTTCCTGTTGGAGTCGTCGCTCTACATAGAGTTGTTATCTGGACCACGCCAAAAGAGATTGAAAGGTCGTCTAGGTATACCGGAGCTTAAGATCTTCCGGCATCACCGAGGTGACACCGTTGATGTTCAGGGTAAAGAGTGCGACACTGAGGACACTTCTCAGCGGGTCGAGAGTGGAATGCAACTCACTTAACGTAAACCAGTCGTTGAAGGGTTCTCCGCCTCTAGAAGTAGTCTAGTCCGCGGCCTTCAACGAAATCACGATGTACATTGAATGCTAGCGGAGCAGCATCTCTCCTAAAGAACGTGGCGAAAGAAGTCGCGAAAGGGTCAGTCACAGACGGTGGTTCAGAGATTGCATTCCCGTTCCCCTGGAGTGTGAAAGAATTCTCCTCGAATCTTTTTGACACGCTTGCACACGTCTGCAAGATTTATCTTTCCAGTCAAGTGAACTTACGCATTTCCGCCATGAAGAGCGGCGGGCGTGCTTCGATTTCACAGACGGGGAAATCTTTCGGACGGTGGTCATATTCCTTGTAGGCATATTGCTTTTGTCTGAGGGCTTTCTCACACTTGGCCGACCACCGGGGAAGTAGACAGCGTGCAAAAAGGACAGATATTATAGTAATAGTAATTAGGCTCACGGTGATGAATTTGGCGGTAAGAACTCATCAGCTTCATCACCGACTTAAACTCCTCCGACTGGAACAGAGAAATTAATCATTTCCTTAAATGCGGCCAACCATGCCCGCTCCAAGCATCACTGAGTGTTTTTTCAGGTGGCAGCGGCCATTAGAATGATAGGTGGATAGGAGAGTTGTCACTACCGCGAGGGTTATCTACCCCTTCGCACCCGGAGAGTACACATACATATCAAGACAGCAACATGAAGCTCTTCTCTGGCAGTGATACGGAAATTCATTAACATTTAGACACCTGTCCCCAGCTTGTCAATGATCTGATCCATGGAATAGATCGTGTAGTTCCCCCAGAAAAGGTGCTTACTTATCAAATCCCAGATGAGAAAAATGGGCCTTGGAAATTGTGCTAGTCCGTGGCGGAAGTCATCCGCGTCTAATTCGATTGACGGTAGAATGTACTCAGAAATAACAGGATCCCTCCTATCCCTTTGAGCGAGCACGAGGTTTGCTGCCATATTGGCCTCCGTTTCTGACAGCGGGGATGGTGGCTTCTACTGGACACCGCCCCCTTATTATACTGTAGATTAGTAACTTTGTTGGGGGCTAGCATGCCTGCCACATCACTAGTTCCCTATGGAGGTCGGCATAAAGGCCCAATGACTAACATCCCTTTAGAATACCCTAGGCCTTTTGACTCCCCGGTATAGACCCTCGATACTTCTAGACGGGCGGATAGATGGCTATATGGAGGATCTCCGATGTGGACATGGACCCAGAGGTCTCTCGTTCAAGATGATAGGGTCTTTATTTTGGACTAACACTGACTCGATGAGAGACACTCCCAAGCCTATGTCCGCCCCTGTGTTAGATCCTCCTGAGGCAGCAGTGGTCCCCGAGGATTCAATAAGAGAAGATAAACCTCCTTCCTCGGGTAGGACTCCCAAGATAGCCGAATCCTTCTCTATTTCGCAAAAGGATAAGGCTCTAGGCGGTTCATCCCACCTCGAGGCCACTTCCTAGAGGAAAGTGCTCATTCCACTCCCTTAACCAGTAAGAAGAAAAAATAAAATATCCAAGGAAAAAAAATAGAGGTTCTTCTCCTTTCGGGACAGCTCTGGGGGCAGACGGGTCTCACGCCAATCCGGTGGGAGACCAGGCCAAGGATGGCACGTCTAACCTCGAGGCGCCTATGGCTGAGAAGGGTAAGTCCAACAAAAACATGATCAAAAGTAAGGTGAAGGAACCTCCGAGACGACGGGGCACCCATTGAGGTGTTACTTGGTGTTTGCCAGTTTGCCAGCATCAAGCCATTTCTTGTCATTCGTTCGACTAATGTAAAGATGCTGTCCAAAGGACACATCTTTAATCAGCGTCAGGCTCTCGAAAGGATATTTGCTAAAGAGTAGAAGGCCATCCCGTTTCTTGGACGAGACCCTTCTGGTGAATTAGTCTGACTGTTAAGTGTTCTTCGTACACTTAATTGGTCATCGTTTATGGTAATACCTCACTTTATACCGGGGGTTTGCTAAAAGGAGTAGTTTACGCAAGGGAAATCGTGGACTACACGTATAGGACATCACAGAAGAGCTGGCCGATCAGGGAACGGTCAAGGTCGAACGCGTGAGAAGAAAACAGAGAGAAGCCTCGAAACTCATACCTACAATCTTCGTCACGTTCGACTATAACAGGCTTCCTAAATCGGTGCGAGCTGGGTCATATTACTAGCACGTCAAGGCATACGTTCCTCGGCTACGGCGCTACTATTACTGTCCACTATTCCCCCATACGAATTGCTTTTGTAGACGTGCTAATTCGTGCCAACCCGATATCTGTGCCATCTGCGCAAGGGTTACACATAACAAGTCTCTACTTTGCTTCTAAAAGGCAGGGTGTAGTTCGTTGTCATTCACACAGTTGTGTGTACATAGTACATAAACCATACCCTGCTTTTTCGATGCAAGGTCGCTCGTATCTTATAGAGAAAGAGCTCCCGCCGGTTCAAGCTGCTGATAGAATATCATGGCGAGAGGTAAAAAACTTGGTCATGTTGCGCTTTGCATGACCCGGGACTTTATACGCCTCCAAGGTAAAGAAGAGACCCACTCCTGTCCCATCCGAGTCTACGAGCACGGCTGCTACTGCCCCCATTCGAAACCAAGCTGCGGGTTCTATGCTGCCAGAGTTGACGTCTCCACAGGCTCACCCCCCCCCATCCCCCGACTAAAATCAGAAGTCCCTTCCTTCACTCGCGACCACTTCCCGTAAGGCGAAGCGAGAAGCGTCTCCGAGAATTTTATACCTGTCATCCGTGAGAAGAACAACACTAAGGTAACGTCAGATCCCTTGCCCATGTCCAAAGCAAGACAGGACACCTCGCCCACCAAGGCAGGCGGGGAAAAAAACGACCAACAAGCCAATCCTCCCGGTAGCCAGCGAATAACAGTAACTGCCTACCCTGTTTGATCTCCCCGCCGCTTAGGCAGTTGGAGCAATCATCTGTGTTAAGGCGACCACATAAGACCCTTAAACGACGCTCTAACGATCCAATTACCTACGAGATCCATAAACCCGTGGTTATGTCACAAAAAGCGGTGCTAGTCAAAAGGCACACGCCAAGGAGTGTGACGGTTGAGAGTGTCTCTAATTAGCAAGCCGACGTGGGCACCTCAGTGCCAACCTCTGCACTTCTCGGTCTCACCAGATGCAAACTCACCATTCGCGCTCCCCTCTGTAGCCTCGCCCCTTCCCCCTTAGATGAGGCGGTGGTCCGCCTATAAATAAGCCCCGGAAAGAAAGAGAGAGAAGAGAATTCGATAAGAAAGAAGAAGGTTCAGTTCGTGAAGATCGATACTTCAGCCATACAAGACGATTTTTGTGAGAAACGATAGAATCAGATTGAGAAGATCGATCCCCACTCCCCTCGCCGAATTAACATAAATCGTCAAGTTTTGTATAGGTGCCATACCGAAGAATCCTTTACAGACTTAGAAGAAGTCTGACTGGAGAAAAGTAAACCCGCTCACACTCGAGTGACTCTCACATCTCAAGCTCCGTAAGAGTGAGAGGAGAAAAACCCAGCCCCAACGAGATCCCGTTCTTTAATTACGGTTAAAATCTCACCGAATACCCCAAAATCTAGTTGGACACTCTACGTGGAAGAATCAGATACCAAGAGGCGTCAAGATCATTCAGAAGAGGACTCTTGGAGCGAAGAACACCGTAACTCTCTCCATCTTCTTAAATTAACCAGAAGCAAATTTGCAATGAGAAGTTGACTTCGTACTACCTCTATTCTGCCATCACACCTCTACGAAATTCAATCATCGGCCACGGCAACCCTCCAAAGCGCGAGATAAGCCCCTCCAGCGTCATCCGGCAACCCCTGATCCTGTCTGTCATGTGAGTTTGCAAGAACATTTATATATTCATATTGCGATAGTATGAGGTTAGTACGTTGCACGATTTTATAGAAGTAAAGACAATTGTGCGTGAACCTCGGTCATATTTGTTCGTAAAAGAGAGTACTTTAATTTAATGATTAACGCTAATTAAAAAGGGTCACAATAAAAATATTAATAGGCAATTGGTGTGTTTACGTATAGCCTATTTGTTTATTTTTGTCATGGAATACATTGTAATAGGTCTAGTTGCCAACCGGGAGAGTCTAGTTTAGCCTAGGACGAAAATATAAATGTAATTACTGTTTGTTTTTTATAGTTAAGTGTTAAATTTAAAATATATGTTTAGTTTGGGATAATTCCTGTGTGTTTCCTTATATCCTTAACGTGTTTGAAGTGGCTCTTCCTTAAGAAAAACAAAAATTAGCACTCTTAGATCAAAGCCTACTTCATCAAAGAAGTACATCACGTTCCACAAGGTATACCACGACAAAAGTGGTGTCAGGAGTGGAGTGATCAAAAGGGGCATTATACGACAATACTGTATGGCGATATGGTATAATGGAGACCCTCTACATTATGGATTCAATGGGACACCTTCCAATATTCATATCGTAGTTTCCGCGAGACTGACGGTTCCGCCTCCGGGTAGGGAGAGCTCTCCCCGGTCTAATAGGAGAAGAGGAGGGCGTCCCGCAGGGAAGTGTCTTCAGTGTCACTCGCTTTGTCTTGAATATCAAAGGCATTACCTCGGTGCTCTCGGAAGTTTTTCTCACTAAATTATACGTAGATGAGCTTTCGGTCTCCGTTGGAGTGGCCCAGATGGTGAACATAAATTGCGGAAGGTGGACGTGCTTGTCAATTCCTCGGGAATGCCAACTGCTTTGCGCCGTACAGAGTGTGTTATGTGTTTGTATGCGTGGGCCAGGCGTTTCTCTCAGTCGCCAACGGCTCTCATTGTTTCTGCGTCCGATCACGAGAGTGTCCATGAAATTGAAGTACGCCAAGCATATCCTAACTCTTTCAGTTTTAGGGTGAGGCAATTGCTGCAATGATATGATGTATGTAGCACTCGGCACGTCTGACCATCTGTCACCCAAGTGCTACATCAAATTATCGCAGGAGTTGCCTCACCCTAAAACCGAGAGAGTTAGGGTATGCTTGCCGTACTTTAGTTTCATAGACACTCTCGAGATCGGACGCAGAAGCAATGAGTTCCTTTGGCGACTGAGTGCACAACTCTCCTGAATCTGCCTTCACCCCACAAATAATAATAATCAGCAAGTAACGATATTTTTATGCCACAATATAAGAATTTTAACAATCTGCATCTGTATTTATTTGCGACAGGATTGCTTATCACGAGCAACGCCGGGTACCTCTGCTAGTATTGTATGAAAGCCACTCCTCTACATGAACAAATTTAGCAGAATCTTTCACAATTCCGTGCATTTCATTTAAATAATCAGACGTATTCATCAGAATGACTCCTTGACCTTTATCTGGTTTACATAATTATATACGCAGGAAACAATAAAAAATGCACGTGATCTAAAATGCTTCAAATCAACCAAAGGAAATTAAAACACAGATAAGTTAAAACACTATAGCGTCTAACATCTTTATGAGCAAAAAAGAATAAATAACAGAGAAAAACAAAAGTTTTGAGAAAAAAATGTGAAGTGCCTCAAACAAACGGACATACAACGACTGCATTACTGAAAAGGTAAACTTAATATTTTTGATAAACACTGGATTAGAAAACGGGAGATCAATCGGTTTATCCCTATTCTTTCTTCACAAGAAATGATTTCTCGATTTCTGTTATCATAACCTTGAATGTGAGTGGTCCAGTCTTCAGGAAAATTTGGAAATAAAATCGGACCGACTAATTCAGGGAAGATCCTGGTTTCGTGACTTGGTTCAAGATGGAGTCGACAACCTTTCATTCAAGATCTCTAGATGACGTGAAGTGGATTCTTGGATTTGGTATGGAATTTTATTTTAGCAGTAAAGTAAACTATCTAAAAGTTGCCAAATCTTTTTGTTAAACGGGTAAAATAGGTAATTCGCTGCCGGGCCTGTTCCGAAAAGGACCGTAATTAATTTCCTACGCATTAAACATAAAGTTAAAAAATCTTAAGCATGAGAAGTCTTATAATTCCGGCGACTCCATTAAAAACTTACATAGAGGTAAGAAAAGTGTCTCGTCACTAGTAGCTCGCAAGTGTCAGAAACATCTCGTCAATTATTAAGCTGCGGGCGGTTCAGCCACTCGAGTCCATGACCAAATTGACGTGTCCCTAAAATAAATAACCCATTTTCGGCTGTCGTAGGAAAAATCATGTATAACAAATCATCTTGCGTCACAGTGAGGCGAATAAAAAATTACCCCTATATCAAAATGACGGCAAGAAGATTTTCGCTAGTGGTCCATGAGAAGAATCTTGCTCAATGGCTGTGAAAACACACCTTTGACGTGACACAGATGGATCAGGAACGAACGGGGTGAGGAGAAAGTGTTTTATAGTAACAGTTAAGCACCCCTCCCGAATGGAAATTTTAACTTTATTAGCACAAAAAACACTTGTCTTTTCTCGCATTGATCAAACTGTATTTAACAATCGACAACATTTTTGGTATACTCACAAGAGACCATCATCATGAAAAAATGGCGGCACTAGTAGTTATTTACTTAGCCTGTCAAAAAGCTATTGGAATACTACCTAACCAGGTGGAACACCGTTTTCCAGGTCAGCAAAGTTAGGTCATATTGGGGAGGGAGGGGAAGACGCCGGATATTCTGTTTCAGGTCATCGTTGTATATCCTCGCCCTAGATTTTGGCTATTGAACATCCTACATCTCTAAAGCAGTAATATGTTCAAGCTTTGCACCTAACCCTAACTTAACTGATATTAAGTTAATTCCCCCCCCCCTCCCCACTTCCCCTTAAGCAGTCTATGAGGGCCGATGTTTAGGTACCAAAATGGTTCTCCTTCAGGGTCTACAAACAAATTCACTCCTTTGTATACGATCTGCAACAGAACCAAACCTGAATTTAGTACGTTAGTTTGTTAGACCATACACTAAAGAGTGAATGTGTTAGTCGACGGGTAAGTTTATGGTATTAAACATCCTCCTCACAAAAGGCTTTGAAGTAGGCTGTCTATATAATCCATGACTGCCATTGCGGTGCCCCGAACTTAGGGTTCCACCCTAAATTGAAGGATCCAACTGAGAAAGGTCTATTGAATCATTACGAAACGGCGGTGAGGCGCAAAGCTAAAATAGGAACCCAAAGCTACTGTGCATTGTTTCTCATCATCATTCCCCGCTTATTCACAAGGTGGGGCTGGATGGGGAAAAGGGGTTATTAACACTCCTACCGGAATGACTGGGAGGGGACCGCGACAGCCCTGCCCCTTACTGTCATTGGGTATTGCACTCGCAGGAGCAAAGCATTAGGGTACGCGTCTTCCTAGGTGCCCGGCCCTATCTTGGTTTAGTTGCCTTTTACCAGAAGCGGTGGAAGACGGTATTGGTATTCTTCTTGCTCTATAAAGTA
Organism: Ceratothoa steindachneri; assembly: GCA_963969495.1. Taxonomy (NCBI): domain Eukaryota; kingdom Metazoa; phylum Arthropoda; class Malacostraca; order Isopoda; family Cymothoidae; genus Ceratothoa; species Ceratothoa steindachneri. Next base: position 131,865,368 of record OZ018323.1, read on the forward strand.
ATGCAAAAAGTTTCTCCGTTTTTTTATGAACCAACTAAACAAGAGCGAAAATTTCCCCCACCGTTTGGTTAGCTGACACAAGCTAGTATCTATGCGTTTTAGAGATCTTTCCCAAAGAAATAGAAGTTTATTTGTGCCTCTTAAAGAAAACTTCTCAGGCTTAGAAGCAAAAAATTGTTTAAGTTTCACTTCGAGAGACTTTTAGTTCGTTGGGAAAAGATCTTTGAAACGCGTAGAAATTAGTTTGTGTCAGATAACCAAAAAAATGCGCAAATATAATATTTGCTCCTTGTTTTGGGGGTTTAAAAAACGCACGAACTTTTGGTTACCGTATACTATATATATATATATATATATATATATATATATATATATATATATATATATATATATATATATATATATATATATATATATATATGATGAAAATTAATGCAATATCGCAAGAAAAGATGAGGAATTAAACCACATTTTCCGAAGACAATTTAATTCAGAACAAATTCGGTGTATCTCACACCCTTTTTCAACTGACACTGGATAGAAAATATGAGAAAAGTGTTTACATACATAACACAGGGTCAGGTCGTGAAAGATCCCCTCTTTTTCCCCCCAATCCCCTACTTGAGGCTAATCAGGGAAAGGGGGGGTAGGCCTAAACATATTGAAGGGCTGACATTTCACTATTTTGTTTATTTGCTTTCGTATTACAGGATTAAAAGAAAATTGACCCTCAGATAGATTTAAATTAGGAACTGACGATATCAAGCTCGATTCTACGATTCTTCTCTTAACATAGTTAGCCGATTTAAATACCATTTTACTTCCATTGAAATCGATCGTATGATTCTTGTCTCTAACATGGCAAAATATTCCACTGCTTTCGCTGCCCACTCTAATATCTCTTTTGTGTTCATACAATCTCTTGTCTAGATTTCTCCCCGTTTCCCCTATATAAACTTTATGGCAATCGTTGCATGGTACTGCATATACTCCTATGTTATGATGTTCTTTGGGTTTCCTGGCAATCATCAATTGATTTAAGGAATTATTATATTTAAAGGCTAGATTAATACCCGCTTTTCCAAATATGTCCTTTAAACTATTAAATTTATTATTAAATAGCAATGTTATACATTTGTTGAAGTCATTAGTGCGGGAAGGCTTATTACCATAGAATGTTTTCCTTGCTGAAAAATGGGCAGACGATATGAACCAATCGGGGTAATACAAATTAGAAAAAATGGTCCTGATAATGACAATTTCCTCATCTAAATAGGAAGGATGACATATTTTATATGCTCTAAGGAAAAGATTAGTTTGTTATTCTTATTTTATATTTTATCTTATTCTATTTATATTATTTCTCATTGGTAATTTATTTTCACTTTAATTTATTCACTTTATCTATTTCACTTCACTTATTCACTTTATTTTTGTCGAAGTATGGCCAAGTGTACGGGAATATATGCACACAGGATCTAAGGTAGGATAAGCAAGGCAACAACTGTTATTGTTCTAAGAGTGCGATTTGAATAGTTAGCTGCAGCTGTATGACCAAGGAATATTCCAAACACAAGGACAAAAATAGATTTTAATACACACTAAATAAAAGGCACAAAATAAATATGGATATATATAGGAATATGAATAAGACGGAATTAGGTTCCGAATACAAATTGGATAACCAGGGTTATTAAATGGTTATAAGGGGTGATTTAGGGTAGTGAGCGATTTAGTTCCTTTGAACCTCGAGAGTAAAGCGGGGCGAACTTTGGGGGTGGTCTTGGTGACCTTGATTACTCACGGTGGTAGCCGAGAACGCAAAAGGGGTGGTGCTACTTTCTCCAAACTCGGAGCGAGCGAGATGCAGGCCTCTTGTCCTCAAGAGGTCACCATAAGAACTTCGGAGGACGGCTTCTCCAATCCTTGATCCAAAGGCGGTTGAGAAAGGCTGACGTTGCCTCAAGAGAATCTTCACCCTGACCCGAAGACACGAGTGTGATGTCCAGCTCTTCCGTGACCTGCGACCGTCACTAAACACTTCTCGGGAGAGAGCGTCGTTGAATCGAACTCCTTTCGTGGAAGCGTCGTCTAACCGAATTTGTGGGTAATCATTGGCAGGGTGCATATATACCCGGAGTTCTCCGAAACAGGGAGAGAGAGAGAGAGAGGCCTTCTCGAACCCTCATTATCTGCCGGGACAACCGAGCGTGGCCTTGCGGGAAAGTGTAGGAGGCCGGGATCAGCGGGTCAGACGGAACGACCGGCAGCTGTGGCCATAAAAGTTGTTCGAGGCAAACCTACAAAATAGATGAGTAATCTCCTGACCCCGGGGGCTGGGGGGGAGGGAGATGGAATTGAGACGGCGGGGAGGTAGCCTTCCATTTCAGCGTTATGCATCTGTGTGAATTTCTCAGTGATCTGGCAGCAAATCCAAAAAGGTGAAGTCGGAGGGGGTGGGAGAGTAACGGCTCGCTTTCTCTCCCGAAGTAATATCTTAGGAGGTAGGGAAATACTACTATTTTAGCAGAGCTCTTTACAATTTTAATACCTATATTTCATACACGTTCATTTATTAGTCTTTTCATGTTTTCGATTATTTTATATATTTCTACATTTTCTAATATTTCACAATTTTTTAACGTTTAACACATTCTATTTAGATTATTTCACATTAGTACCGATATTTTATACACTTTATTATTTTTATTTTATATTTTGCCTTATTCTATTTATTATTTCACATTGGTAATTCATTTTCACTTTAATTTATTTTATGAAAACGATTTTTAAGGGGTATTTATTCTGCCTAGGTTGAACGTAACGTTAGAGGAAACGGGCCAGTCTGGTGAGCGGAATTTTAAAATAATTTTAATGTTCGATTCCAGCTTGTCGCTTGACTGTTGATGGCCGGCTTATCTTCGTTTATTAATATGGCTTCTAAGATGTTCAGCCTAGCTTTATTAACCTCTTTTCTTTTAATAACGGTGTTTTCAACTAGCATATCTCTCGTTAGGTAAATGTTATGAGCAATCTTCATATGATTTTTAAGCCCTCCGCTTTGCAGATGCATGGTTAAACGTCTCGAAAGTGTAGTAGTTGTCATGCCAATATATTTTGAGTTGTTATAAAGCTTACAGTCTTTATCGGGGCAGATGAACTCGTAAACTATGTTGGTTGACTTGAGATTCGAGGAGTTTAGGCAGCTGTTGTTTTTCATCAGGAGATTGCTGGCTTTTGTTGTTTTATAATAAATGATGAGTTGAAATTTAACCATTTAATTTCTAACCTTGATGTTACGGTTAATAATCTCCTTGATGTTTTTTCATCTATTTTATAGACCGTGGACATTTGGTTTCTGTAATACACTTTGATGTTGAGTTCTCCCGGATTACTTTCAGTCTTATCCGTATCTTTGCAATTATTATTTGCAAATGATTGGAGTTGTTTGTCAATCATGCTGTTTGAGAAACCGTTGTTCACGAGTGCTTGTTTTACTCGTGCTATCTCTTGGTGGAAAAGTTCCCACGTAGAGCAGCATTTATATGCTCGGTGGATGTATGAGCCGATTACGCTTATTTTATACCTTTCTGGGCATTCACTCTCCGCATTGAAGCATCTTCTCATGTCCGTAATTTTTCTATGTACTTTAATGATGTAGCTACCATTGATGTTTTGAACCTCAACGTCCAAGAAAGGGAGTTTATTGCCCGTGCTCAATTCATAAGTGAATTTTAACACGGAGTTATCCTCAAATTGCTGCTTGATGTTTATCAGATGTTCTTCGTTTTGGACGTTGATGTAGATGTCGTCTACGTATCGGCAATATGTGTGTGGCTTATTTTCCATGATGTCCAATAATCTCTCTTCAAGTTGACCCATATAATAGTTGGCGAAAGTCGACCCTAAGGGTGACCCCATAGCCACTCCATCCACTTGCGTGAATAGATTACCGTCCGGTGTCCTGAACTGAGCCTCTGATGTGCATGAACGTAACATGTTCCTTAAGATGTTTGAGTCAAGATTTGAGGGAGACATTGTAGGATGGCGGTACACATTTTTTATAATGATGTTGATGGTCTGAGCGATAGGCACGTTCGTAAACAGGCTTTCCACGTCAAGGGATGATATTAGTCCTGCCGGTCTGTAGAGTGGAGTATATCGATGAATTCCTCCGTGGATTTTATGCTATATTTCGAAGGGATGTACGGTTTAATTACTTCATTTTAGCTAAAACCCTAAATGAAGTAATAAAACCGTACATAAGGAAGTCGTGACGCACAAGGGCAGAAAACTAGTTCACTAGGCAAATCGAAATTCTTTATTAGCCTTACGCGTTTCGATATATACAAATATCATTTTCAAAGACTAAACACGTATGACTAGGGAATAAGATATAAAGCTTTATATATGTGATTAGCTGTGTTAACATTTATACGAACACATACATATTTATAGGAAATGGAATTTATTTAAACACGTGAAGGTGCATGCAAATGGTTGATACTCTATAATGGTCACAGGATTAAGATGGGAGGGATTATTTATAGGGGCGGGTGGACGGAGGAAGGCAAAATGAATTGTGTATTTGTTTGAATATTTAATTTCGGCTGTTTTTCCTTTATGTATATGCCCTCTAATATAAGCAACTGTCGTTGGTTTGGAGCGTGTGCTAAGATTTCGGTGTTCTCTTTAAGTGACTTCCGGTTCATTTGTTTTCCATGTTTTTCCAACGTATGTGTCCTGGGGGCACCGTTGCTTAAATGAGAGGTTGGAGTTCACAGTCTCCCATTTTACAAGTATATTCATATATCAGGTGATTTATTTCCTTGAGTGTTGTTTCTCATTATGAGATTGGAAGTGCGTTTGTTAGTGTAGTAAATTATGAGGGATACATTATTCTCATTTTGTGTTGCTTTAACTCTTCTGTTTATGATTTCCTTTGTAACTATTTCATCTGTTTTGTAGACTGTGCTCATGATGTTCTTGTGTTAGAGTTTAATGAGGTTATTTTCTGCTTGTTGAATGGTACTGTCTTTAGGTGACATATACCATCTTTCCATTTTTTTTTGCGAATAGCGGCATGTATGTCTCCGTTTGTGAAACCATTGTTTACGAGTACTTGTGTAGCACGCTCGAGTTGTTCGTGTGTTGAGCAATGGGTGAACGCATGGTTGATGTACGGATTCATTACGCCTTTTTTTGTAACGTTCGGGGAACTAATCCACGGGTTAAGAAGCCAAGACCAAAAGCGGAATATAAGACAAATCGAAAGACTCGAAAAGAAAACAATTAACAATAAGTTATTAGTCGCCTTCAATAAGATATGTTAGGAAAAAATATATATATATATATATATATATATATATATATATATATATATATATATATATATATATATATATATATATATATATATATATATGTGTGTGTGTGTGTGTGTGTGTTTGTGTGGGTGTCTATAGTTAAAATGCCAATTTTACCGCATAATTACATATATTTGTAACATTACAAAAATAACAATTTTGTTCGATACAATATATTGAATACACAACAAATGAAGACAACCAACATATTTATTTACCAATACAGTAACAATAAATGCACAAAAAATAAAGCCAACAAATATTTATTTACCAAAAGTTACCAAAGAAGGCGTTGTTAGCAATAATATAGTATTATTACACCCCGTGCGCACATATCCGAGTCTCACAAACTAAGCAGCAAAAAGGGTTAGTGAGATTTGTGAAATTACCTTTTAGCTTTTAAGATATCATCAATATTTGCTTTGTAATTGTTGCATCCAATCAATAGAATTGCTTCAAATTTTATCATTCAGCCTCGTTTGATGTGATGACTTCACATACTTTATTTTTAAAAAAGTTTGCTCACAGACATAAGTTGTTCCAAACATTGCTATTTTTTTCAGAATAATTAATCACAATCCCAGTTTAATAGCACTGTAGAAAAGATAAAAAGGGTAAATAAAAATGTTTATTATTACTCCTGACCTATAGTAAGAATAACTGGTAATGAAAGCAGTATTTTCAATTTTTCTACTACCCAGAGGACTAGAGGTGGGAGGTGGGGGAATAGGCAGAATGATAAAGGAGTGGAGAGAGTGGAGGTACGAGTAGGAGGTGGGGAAATAGGATGAGGCATAAATTTGGGGAGGGAAGCAATAATACCTATAAGTGTTTAGAACTTTACACATTGAATATTCTACCCCCAAAGTTTTAGAAAAATAATAATTCTATCCAAAGTTGCAAGTCGCAATGCACAAGTTATATGCTCATAATTATATTCTAGCTCATTTGAGGCACAGTGCAGCGGCGGGCCGGATAAACTGACCTCGGGGGCCGTAGTTTGGAGAGCCCTAGTCTACTCAATTCTTTATGGAGTATGTGGAAATCGTGTCAACAATTAAATATAAAACCCTTTTATTCAACATTAATAAATATTTAACTAAAAACATCTATCATTTTGGAAATATTATTTATGTAAAGTCACAACTTGTCGCTCATTATTATCAACACACTTCGAAAGGATGGTAAATAGCATTTGATGTCCTAACCAAAGAATTATCTGGGAATAGATGTCTCCACATTAGTAATTCTTTTGTTTAGTTCATTTGTACTCCGATCTGTAGGTGAGAGAAGTGAGGGAGATGATAGAGATAGATAGCATGAGAGGTTTTTTTTTTTGGGGGGGGGGATGTAGTTGTGAGTTGTATAGCTTACCAAAATACCGGCTGATCTTTTTCCTTTGATGATCTTCTTGATTTTATTCTGCTTCTTCTGAGTTTAGCTTATTTTAGCTTCTTCTATATCTTTGTATTTGCTTCTTCTTTAGTTCATCTTTGTACTTTGACTATGGGACCTTTTCAGGTAACGATGCTTCTAATTTTTTAATGCATATATATTTATATATTTATTTATATTCTGTTAACTTTAAGTTATTTCTAATTGTTTTCTCCATTTCTCTTTTCGGTATTGGATTATTTCAGCCATTCATGCCTTTGTCTCTTTTTTGTTTGGGTTATTGTCCGTTTTATTTCATTTTGCATTTTACCTGAGAATTTGGTGCTCCTCTTGTCGTAGGCGAAGCCTACTGCTGGGAATGTTTTGCATTCATGGTTTCTGTTTGGTATTCTTAGTTCTATACTCGTCTCTGTGAGTTTATCTTCGATTTTTTTAATTTCTTACCGGACACTCCTTCTGTCACCACGCTATATCGCTAGATGTCATAATGCGTTAGATCAGGGGAGAGGGAAGGCGAATGCAAATGTCTGATCTTATCCATCTTCGTGGGGATGCGTTGTCCAAGAAATCAAGAACACGTCAAAAATTCTCAGATCGAACGTCCTGTTAAAAGAAAGTAACGCGTTGTTTATTACCAGTGGAAGTTCAACATTGGCGGAGATTGTATCATACGAGGGGCAGTCAATAAGTTTTGCGAATCAGTAGGGCAAAACAGAGGAAGGGGGATGGCTGTTTGTGGAAGTGTTACGACAAATTATGACAAGTCACGACCTGCAGCCGCACGCTCCTGCCTCGTCTATTTAAGAAGCAGTAGCTGATCGCAGATCGTCAGTCACAAAGTTTTCAACAATGGTGAAGGTTGAGCACCGCGCAGTGATCAAACTTTTGACCAAGGAAGGCAAGAATGCAAAAGAGATCCATGAACGCATGGTTTCAGTGTACACCGACACCACTCCTTCCTATGCAACCATTGATCGCTGGAATAGGGAGTTCTGCCATGGTCGTGAGTCCCTTGAAGATGACCCCCGTCCAGGACGCTCGTCAGACGTGACCAACGAGGACAATGTGGCCCGTGTGGAGAGGATGATCCTCGAAAATCGACGGGTGAAAGTCGAAGAAATCGAGCGAGAACTTGGAATATCACATGGAAGTGTTATCAACATCATCCGCGATAATTTGGCCATGGCCAAGGTCTCTGCCCGTTGGGTCCCTAGAAACCTCACGCTCCATGATCAACTTCAATGTCGTCAAAGTCCACAAGGCCAGAGTTGCACAAGCTGCCCTGCGCGAGTGCGGATTCGAGGAGCTCAACCACCCCCCTACAGTCCAGACCTGGCCCCTAGCGACTACTTTTTATTCCGCCAGCTCAAGGCTGCACTGCGTGGACGCCGGTTCGGGGACGATGAACATGTCCAGCTCGCCGTCCAGGAGTGGATTGAACATCAGTCGGGAGATTTGTGGTTGTCGGGAATTCTAAGCCTCAGGGACAAGTGGCGCAAGTGCATTGAAGTCGAGGGTAGTTATATTGAAAAATAATAAAACACTTTTCCTCATATCTCGTTTCCTTATATCCGAATTGCAAAACTTATTGACCGCCCCTCGTATGTTACTAGTTTTTAGGATTCACAGTTTGGATGTCAAAAAGTAAGGTTCTTTTATACCATCAGCGGTAATAGCACATCATGAATTCACCTTTGTGGTGTAAGCACGGTCATGCCGACGAATTACTGGAAGATTTTCGCTACCTTGAAAGATTGGGTTGGTTTGGTTCACATAATCTCTAGTGTGAAAAGTGACTTCGTAACCTAAAGCCATCGGAAACACAATATCGATTAGATGATTGCCATTTCATCTCAAATCTGGCAATATTTCCTATAAACAAGTTTTTAACCTTTAAGTGCTTGGATGACTCGGATATTGGTACACGTGCATTCAGAGCTCCTGCGTTTAAATTCTCCAGGCAGTTTTCTGCGATATCAAAGACATTTAACAAGCCCTTTCTTCATGTTAATCCCTTGCTCTTAGCTCTGATGGAATCCGGTACTGCCCACTCCAACACTGCCACGCATGTATAAGCATTTCACTTCCATCTAGATCTTTGCAAATAGGCTCGAGTGTAGATTATTCTCGGTCTGGCTTAAGACAGTCGTGGTGTTTGACCTCAAAGAAGAATCTGAGCCTTCGGACGTTTTATCTTACCGTTCCATAGCCATGGACTGCTATTCATGCAGGACCATGCAAATTGTCATCTTGTGCTTCTGAATTCATACCGAACACCATTCTTGTTCCATTACTGCAAGGCTAATTTCCACCAATCCGTTGTCTGTTCTCGATCCCCATATACGTTTTAATTAAGAATTTCAGGAGCCATTTTCGCACCGTTGTCACGCTGGCTGATTTGTAACATCTGCCCTATTAGACACCCCCTGTTGCGCTTGCTATTTGAGTTTACCCTTTATTTCACTACTTTCCTGGTCGCTTCTTCTTTTTTCCCTTTCTTGATTCAGAGCACTTTCGTCTAAACCTAAACGAAGGCCATCGGTTCTCCTAATTAGTCATTTCTCCTTCCTTTCTGCCACAAGTCTTCTTTTTCCGATGTATTTGTTCTCCTCCCACTCTCATTTCCCTTTTTACTACCACTTGATAATAATACTGATCTGCGCTGTTTCTAGGTCTAACACATTTCAGAAATTCCTACATTCCGATCTATTTGTAGGCGAATGTACACACAATAGTAAATTTTGAACTAATTTACATATACACAGAAGGCATACAGAATGTTCTAATTGATACCATGAAGAATGCAACATACAAAAAAAGTTACTCATGGGTGAATAGTCTCTTCAAGGACTTCCAATTGTGCCTAGCAGACACTAAATCCCTTTTTCTGGCTCCAGCAGTAGTCAGATAAAAAGTTTACATCCCAACGCCCTTGGTAGCGTTTCTCCATCACACAGATATCTTGGTCAAAGCGCTCACCCAGTTCTTCACTAAAGTCTCCACGGTTCTCGGGAAAATAGTCCAGGTGGGACCGAAGGAAATGAATTTTCAATGACATGCTCGCACCAAGTTTGTGAAAAGTTTCCATTAACTCATACTGAGGAATTCTATGGTTGCCAAAGACGGTTGGAATGACTGACTTAAGGGAAAACCAGGCAGAGAGTGTAGCAGGATTCAATGCTTTATCAAAACTGGTGTCCTTGATGAATTCCCTTATTTGAGGACCATCAAATACACCTGACTTCAGTTTTTCCATGCTGATTCTTGGAAACCTCTGACGGAGGAAAGCAAATCCTCTAACTTCCCTGTACATTGCTTTAACAAAGTTCTTCATCAAACCGAGTTTGATGTGCGGGAGTGAAAGCAATATCTTGGTCTATTCAACCAGAGGTTAGGACAGAACGTTGTGTGAACCGAGTTCTAATCATTGTCTTGACAGCCAGCCTTGTTTGACATAATACTGGTCGTCAGCCCGAGTGTCCCACAAGCACATAAAGCATAGATACATTGTGTACCCACATTGAAGACCTAGGATGAGTCCAACAACTTTAAGATTTCCACAGATCAGCCATTTGTGTTCCTGGTAGTTGAGACTAGACAACAGACAGTCCATGATGTTGCAGTTTTTTTTCTTTACAGTTGAGTGTCCAACAGGGGTTGATGAAAATATTGAAGTTATTAAGAAGAACTGCCTTGAGACTTCTGTTAGATTAATCAATGAAAAGTCTCCATTCCATAGCATCATACTTCAGGCCCATTAAGTTGAGCAGGTCAGCAATGTTGTTACAGTAGACCAGTAAAGAAGCTTCATCAAATGTGAAAGATTTCCTAAATTCTTTCTCACGGTTCCGATACCAATATAATGTTGTTCCTAATGTAAGTATATATTTCTCTCGAAGACGTGCACTCAATAGCTGAGCAGATTCTTTGGAAAGGCTCAGGCCTCGTGTCAGGTCGTTGAGTTCGACTTTCGTAAATGGCACCTGTTGGTCGCCTTCTTTTGGCTTGTATATATCAAACTCAGCTGTATGGGTAGTGACACTAGCCTCGGAGTCAAAGCTAGAACCCATGGTAAAATCCGGCTCAGGAACAGGAAGATCGGGGCCATGTGAGGCTGGTTTTATAACAAAAGGAACATTGTGGTATTGAACATGGTGCTTGTTCTTGCGATTAATGCCTTTCGAATTTGTCATGTAGAAGTAGCTGACTTGATCTTTGCCTTCCCTCAACACCATTGGGACACCAAATGGGATACGTTTCCTTTTCTTATTACTCAAAACCAGTAAATTTTCCACACATGTTTTACAGCAAATATGGAGAGCAAATGGTTTATCCTGGTTACTTAGATTCACTCCAAAGTAAGCATGATATGCTTCTTTCACAAAATCCATGATTTTTGCTTGACGGTCTGGAAGAGCGACATATTCGCAGATGTAACCAAACCTATTCGGATGATTCTTACACGTACGATCTATTGTAATGCAAATCTAGACCTGAAATGAATAAAATATGTAGGTTATGTATGGTTACTCATCACTAGATGTGACAAAACGGAAGTAATGAACGGTTGGATGATAGCGCTACTTTGGAATATACGTTCTAATATATATCAAGCATATCTTAGAAACCAGACCTGACCAAAGAAATCTAATCACTTCATCATTATCATCATCACTAATTCTATAATTTAAGAAGGGGATTTTTTTTGAGTATTTGAATAATAATTTCATTTTAGTTTGGTTATGACTTATGTTTTTTTTATAAAATTTATTTCTAATAATTTTTTTATAATATCAAAAAACAAAATGGTGAAGTTCAGAAATAAATATAAGTATAGAAATTTTGTGAATGTTTTAAAACCCAAAGAATCACAAATGGTGAAGTTCAGAAAATTTATTTTTATATATCTTCTTCTATAACTATATTTTAGCAACGTAATATTTTGGAAGGGGGCAAATTTAGTTCCGAGTTCCTTTTTAAAATTATTATAATTGGCGAAGTTCAGAAAATTTATAAAGATTTACCCATGGCAGCTTTTTTTTAGATTTTAGATTTTAATCTTAGTAGCGAAGCGCAAGCTTCCCCCGGAGGAAAGAGTGGCCACGCTATTGCCTGGTTACTGTGTATTCTTAATTTGAGCCTGCAAAAATGATTCTAAATCAGTTGGGAAAACCAGGACCTTTGAAAAAAGGCTTTGAAACGCAGGCCAGTGTAATTATCTTCGCTAGTGGTTCACACTTACGTTAATAAACAATCACGTTCCCCTCTCATTAAAAGCAGGAATAAAACTCCCCTTGAATCCTTTTAGTGTTAATCTATTTCCCATTATATACATAAAAAGAAAATTAAATATAAATTTTATTTAATTTGACTATTAACATAATTCTTGGTGTACTCTGTATTTATTTATAGCACCATTATCTGTTTTACTTCGAAAAGATAGTAATTTTCTAAGGATTTTAGGTATCTGTTGATGAATAAATATTCATAACTCATCAGTGAGTTGAGTCCGGATTGTGCATAGATCATCTAATTCCAAGAACCCACAGTTCCGCTTAATCCTCAAAACGCTCAAATGGAAATGGGCTTCATCGCTCATTGATAAAGAAACTCCTTGTTTTGGTTAATTGATCGCTGAATGAGTTCTGGGAAATTTAAACGGTCTTAGTAATCAAATATCAGGTTGGAATGAAAGTAAGGTCCGATTTTAAGGTATATATCAGTGTTTCCCAACCTTTTTTGGACTAACACCACCTTGGACACTAAATCTTTTGATATCGCCCCCTCTGCAAACGGAATTTCATCATTTTTAAGTTACAAGACCTATTATTTTAAATATAAAAATTAGAAGAATTTCATTGAAAACTTACCTCAATATGTTTTGATGAGATGGTTGACTTTGGTGCTTTTTGGCTAACTCTTGCACCCTACGTTCCATCCTACTGAGAAGTAACCTTAAATCTTCTCTCCTTGTTTTGTGAGAAGTCGAGTAACTGCACTAAGCCCACGTTCAGCCATATATGAAGTCTGGAAAGCTATGAAATATAGTTTAATTAATTCCCACAGCTTTGGATACTTTTCAGGAATTCTTTTTTTCTAACCAAAATTCCTGGTATGATTGCTTGAATAGAGGTTTCAATTCGAAGTCATTTTTTTTATACCATTTAACTCTTCTTGCATTGCAAGATTAGTATCTTTTGTATAAGCATCTGTAAATGGGTTTATCAGCCAGTCAAGTATTTTCATATCTATGAGATCTTGATATCTACAGCTCATGTCCTCGTGTAATGTTTTAAAATGTTCGCAATAAATCAAGAGGTCATCATCCAATATGGAAGTATTAGTTTCATCATATTCCAGTTCATTTAGATTTGGAAAGAGAGAGAGATTCTTACGACTAATATTATTCTTGAAGGAGGAAAGCTTGTCCAAGAATGCGCAAATTTTAGATTTTGCTTTAATAAGAGTTACATCATAGCATTGCAATTGCAAATTCAGATCGTTGAATATGCTGAAGATATCTGTTAAATAGGCAATGTCCTTCTTGCAAGCTAAGAGTTCATCACTCAAATGACCACATTTATTCTCTCGGGAAAATTGAATTATGCTGTTGAAAAGTGAATAAAATTGCTTTAAACAGTTTCTTTTCGATAACCACCTCACTTTGGTATTTAAAAGGAGGCGATCAAATTCTTCATCATTGTTGTCGAAATATAGGATGACATTTTATTTTATTTACTGATGTAATAACAACGTTAAGAGATTTATGAAACCGATCACTCAAGTTCCTGGCAACCAGATGTTGTCGATGAATTACGCAGTCTATTGTAGAAACACCGGGCACAACTTTCTTCAAAAATACAAGAAAACCTTTATATCGTCATGTTAATGCTGGAGCTCCGTCAACCGCGCAAGCACTAATATTGCTCATTGGGGTATCTTTTTCTTTGAAAAACTGTTCACCTGCAGTAAAAATAGATTCACCTTTAGTTTGGGTTTCAAGTTCCTTTGTAAAGAGCAGCTCTTGCCGAAAAGTAGTGCTTCATTGCGTGGCAATGTAGACTCATCCAATTGTAAACCAAATTGCTGAACCTTAAGTGTGTCACATAGGATTTCTTCAATGTCTTCGGCCATTTCGTCAACTCTTCTTTGAATGGTATTATTACAAGGTGGAATAGCTTTGGCAATTGTGCTTGGTGAGGGATGATGTACTACTGTATGCAAGACTTCCTCTATAGCTGGCAAAATCAGTTCTTCTCCAATTTTATGAGACTTTCCAGACCTGACAATCATTTTCGAGATATTATATGAACAAACAAGTCCATCGTCGCATTTTTGGGATCCTTTTGTTATAAAGGATCCAATGGTTTTTCCTTTGTTAAATCTGTCTCGTAAAGTTTGAAAATATGACAAATTCTCTTTTTCTTTATCAGGATGAATCTTCTGTAAGTGATCAGAAAGTCGGGATGGTTTCATGGCCTCGTTAGAGAACACTTTCTCACAGAAAAGTCACATTGGCAGTTGGTTGTTATTAGGAGAACTAATATATCCAAACTTCAAATATTAAACACTATATTGTCTGCACTTTCGTTTGGAGGAGTTTTCAGACATGATTATGGGTAGTTAAACACGGTCACTATAATTCAAATAGATCAGTAAATGGCAAACGCAGAATTTCACCACCAATAATGATTACAGGGAACACCCCTAACTCACAACTGAAATAATCGGGCACAGCAGACATAAAACTGGAAAAAGGGAAAACAGCACAAATATGTGTTAGCAAGACGATGATTAAGTTTGTATATAGTTATTAAAGTTATATAAAAATCACCATCCCTACTACTTGCATTTGTCGCAATATGCGTAAATGTTATGAAAAAGATTACAACATCACAGCTTATGTGAAAACTATTGCAAAAAAGCGCTAAATAACTAATATCAGGCAAAGGAACAACACTTACCAACACAGAACTTACGCGGAAACTAACAGCAATCCAAAACAGACGTGGACTCAAGAGAGTGTGGCTGTTACGTACATATTTTATACAAGTAGAAAACGGATCAAGTTTAAAACAACAATAACGAGTGGAAGCTTTGTGTACTTATTTTATACAAGTACAGATTGAACTTCAAGCATGTTTGGCATTATTGAAGAAGTTATAGTAAACTATAAGTCAGCTATCATGGGTTTATTAAAACGTCATCAAAAAAACCTTTACAGTAACAGTTTGCATCAAACATGTCAGCGCAAACCAAATGCCGCGTGAAGAAGTATCAACAACTAGTCGTATAATACTGTTAATACAATGCGTTTACAATATTAAGCTATGCAAATAATGCATAGAATTTATAAATCTGTATAAGAATAAAATTTAAAATTGCACTTACATAAGTATTGACATTAATTTTTTCATGTCCACAGAGTTGAAAGGTAATCAAGTTTCATGAATTATGACTACGAGATTGCCAATTTAGCAGCCCTGAGGTGTAACACCAACTGAGCGAGAAAACAACCACACTAACACACATCACTGGCATCCAGTAGAATTTTCTGTAGAATTCTATAAAATTTCTGCAGTTCTGCAGATTTTTTGCTTTCTATAGAATTGTAGTATTTCTATAGATTTCTACAGGTGCAACAAGTAGGTATGTTCTAATAATTGAGTAATATTTAAACTTGATATGGTTACTCGTACCATTGAATAAATGCCGAACGCCCCTAGTGCGCGTTCAACGCCCCCTAAGTGAAGCGACACCATACAGCGCCCCTCTTGTACCTCAACAACGCCCACAAGGGGGCGTTAGCGCCCACGTTGGGAATCACTGGTATACATTGAAAAGGAAAGAAACAACTTCTGACTATCGAAATGTTAACTGCCTCAACAAAGAAAGTAACTATAGCATAGTTAGATGAAACGGGAAGACCGCCTCTCACTTTCATAGTTAGGGCAAAAACACATCTGCATATAATTAGATAGACAGATAGATCGATAGATATTAGAGAGAGATACGAATTAAACGCTTAGCAGTACACAAAGTTTACATTTTGTTCTCAAAGATCAGCTGTTCTTTATATCCCGCTCTATCATATGTGCCAAAACTAGGTAATTGATTTTTCGACCGTAAATGATACAACAACAAAATTCGCCCACCCAAGCATCCAAAACCAAAACACTGCTTAAAAGCTCAGCTATTCTTTATATCCAATTCTATCATGTTTATCAAATTCTATAATTGATTTTTCCACCGTCGATGATATTGCTGCAAAAGTCTACCATGTAAGCAACAAAACCAAAACACTACTGATAAAGAAATGCTTAAGAATCTGTTATACGAAAAAAAATCCTTTTCTGTTCACCGGGGCCACCCAATTCTAAAATAGGTTAGGAAAAAGTGTATGCCCGCCCACTCGTCGTAAAAGTAGCAAATAAACAGGCAATGTTGGAAAGTAACCTGCCCTTCTTAGGTTAGTATTGGTAGACACACTTATAAAAACCTGCGAAAACTCCTCCCACGTAATATATGATTGGGAGATTTCCATTAAATTAGCCAATAGCTCCTCCTAAGTAGTATCCTATTGGTAAATTCCTTCGGAGGTGATTCCTACCTCTTTTCATATAAAACCCATGTAAACTTTAGATCAACAGACATTCTGAGCAAATCTTGTATTTTGAATAAAGCTAAAGCCATACAGTTCCTTTTGCTTTCTGCCACTGCGTCGTACCGGGTCTTAAAAGACGGACAAGCAAAACACTCGAGTTGCTGTGACTACTTAGGGTCGCATGCCCTTCTTCTACAATTGACCTCCTTGCAAGAATCATCCTTCAACGTCAGATTGCACCGTGTACCAAATTATCAGTCAGTCCTTTCTCACAAAGAAGGATTCCGTTGCGCCGACTGCCTGATCACCTTGACTTTGTGCTCCATCTACCGATTGAGGGTCATTGGCGCCATAGCCATAGCTACAAGGCCAGAAGGGAGTAGAAATCAACAAAAATGTTTAATCATAAAAATAACCTCAAATGATTCCTAGAACCTCATTCCATCTACCACCAAGCTTATAAAGGCAACGCTTGTAAAACTTTTATGTTTTGATGCAAAATATAAATCCAACTCGTTTTGAACTTCTTCTCTTGATGTCAACCCAAGACCATCCAAATGGTTCTCTTACCCCCTAAACAAGTGATAATCAGAATGAGGAAGGTCAGAAGAGTATGGAAGATGAAGCAATATTTTCCACTCGAGTTTCTCAAAAAGATCTTTGGTCCTTCGAGCTGTGTGAGGACGCATATTAACGTGATGAAGGATTACTTCACTTCTGTTGAATAAGGGGGGTTGCCTTTGGCCCAAAGTGGCTTTCAAACGACAAAGTTGATTGCAGTAAAGATAAGCATTAATTGTTTGATTTTTGTTTAACAATTCGTAATGTACAGTTCCTTCAATACCCCACCATACACTCAACATAATTTATTTTGGATGAAGTCCTCATCTCGGTTGTTGAGAAATTCTGCTTCCTAGACGGATCCAAGTACGGTGGAGTTTAACGTTATGATAAACATCCACTTCTCATCACCAGTAAGAAGCTTGCCCCCAAAAGGTACCTAGAGGTATCGTGAAGGCGCTGACTCACAGCGAGCAACACGCTGTTGAAGTTTCGCAATGACAGTTGTTGCGGGACCCATTTCCAATCACTGAGTTATATTAAATTGTTCTGAAAATTCTCTAAAAGTTGTTGTATGATTTTTTTTTGTGGTGATAGCTTCCCTTAGTAAATAGTATCAGCTTAAAAAGAATCCGGACGGAGATTCGAACTTCCGACCCAACGATTGTCGGGCAAGCATGCTAACCACTATACTAGCCGGGAGACTTTATGAAACATATCTAATGTGATCCTTAGATGAGAGGACAAATGGGTGAATACATACTGAAGAAGATGGTGAATAGTATTATTATAATCTAAAAGAAAATACTATAAATTACTTGTTGTACCATTCCTAAACGATAACATAGGGGACTACCTTGATGAATACCATCTAAAACTTTAGAAAACGGGACATTACTTGCGTTTCACCCCTGATAGTTTCATACAATCGTATTTGGATTGCATTCGTCCGAATTATTAAATGTACACTATTTTGATTGAGGTGTTTTTTGCTAAATTGTATCAAATTATGCATTATTAAATGTACACTATTTTGATTGAAGTATTCTTTGCTAAATTGTATCAAATTATGCATTCTATGCCCATGCCTTAATATAGTACCTATTTATATTTTAGCTTTAGCTATACAAGTTTCATCCACACGTTATCATAATGAGCTTTTCTAGAAACCAAAACGAGTTATTATTAATATTTGCAGTGCACAAAATATTTTTAAAAAAAGTGTTTTTTTTTCCGCCTACTCCATTTAGAGCTTTTTTTCTTTTAAGGGTAAAATTTGTTGAAAAAAAGCTAGGAATTTGTTATCAAAATCTTTTATTTTAAAAATGGATGATAATGTTTTGAATGGCATTACAGAAAATTGTGAAATATATCGTTTGCTAAGTCTTAACAACAATGGTGTTGCTATTAGATGCGTGTTAATGGGACATTTGTATGTGCATTGGTTACCAATTAAACTAAAGAATGTTTTTAAAGTCAACTGCAAACGTAGGTAAGAAAATTGAATATTCTGACGCCGTTTTCGAACTCGAGTGAATTGCAATACTCAGCTGCTCTCCCATGCTAAAAGCCAGATCAGCATAAAGCGCGTTTAATTATTAAGGATTCGTATGGATCTTGAGCTAGCAATTATAGCTGAAACTAACTTTCATAGCAACCTTTCTTTAATAAAAATTCAAAATGTTTTGTTTACATTCGGAACAATTGCAATTGTAAGTGAAATAGAGACTAACAAGAGAGAAAGTCCCTCCAATGACCCACATCGTTTTGTGATAAGATGATAAATGATGGTTTCTCATGGTTCAAATCACTTACAAGTACCTTTGAATGGCTAAATGAGGCTCTGCCACTAGATGGCGCCACCCAGTGCCAAATCCGATGGAAGATTTGAAATTTCCGGGGTGAATAACCTTATGTCCCATGGTCATATGGGGCATTTCATGGCTCTAAATGGGTTCAATTGAACTTTGCCCCTCTTGAAAAACAAGCGACGCCTTGACCTGGTGCTCCGCCGCAGGTAAAAAATAATATTCATACAACTATTAACATTTTTTTCAAAATGTATATTTCTGAAATTTGAGAAATGAAGTCTCGCCGGTCTCTTCTTCCTATAGAATTACAAAGATGTTATAGCACGCTAATTACTACAGCGCTACAAAAGTTGGCCTTTAACGATGATGCCCCGAATTTTACTTCCAGCAACATTCCTTTAAAGTCCTTTTTTGAGGTTAGCGATCAGCTAAAAACTGCCGAAAATCAGTTCTCGGGATCGGAAGATGAGAGTCTGCAATAAACAGCGGGGCTAAAAACGCGGCCTCGACAATCACGGTTGAATGAAGTGACCCCAATAATTTTTTACATATTAGATACGATTAATTACACTGGTCAACACACTTTTTGCTGACTTATGTTTTGTGGTTGTTCTAACTAATTTTGACGTACTGATTTCAAATATGGCATCCATCTTTTTGTAACACATCAGGTTTTCATTCTACCGCATATTTCTATTTTACGACGTACTGCATGTATTTACTCGGTAAGGATAGTTTCCTAAGTGTTAATAGCTTCAAACCATGAGTTAAAATGTCAACAGACTTTGAAAGGATAAATGCATTGTAAGATGACATCACCTATTACTAAATACATACAGGTTATTTTTCTAATATAATGGTGAAAACACAAGCGATCGTACACATACTTATATATTCATGGAAAATTTTTTCTCTTGAAAGTGTGTTTGGAGTGTTTGATGTCTACACAGTCTCGTTGAATATTCCAGCAGTAGTCTGCCATCATGATTGTGTTCCATGGGCCTTGATATCTCTCCTCCATAATCTTGATATCTGGATGAAAATGCTCTCCGTGTTAATCACTCACGTTGCCAAGATTAGCAGGAAATTCATCAAGATGACTCTTAAGGAAATGAACCTTTATGCTCACGTTGTAGCCCAAATGATGAAAGCTATCAAGTAGTTAGCAGCCTTTTTGTTTCCAAGAAATCCTTTCACAACAGCCACAACTGAATCCCATGCTCTTTTTTCTATGTCAGTCATCGAACTCGAGAAGTTTTGGTTTTCCATTAACTTTCTGATTTGTGGCCCATCAAAACCTCCAGCCTTTATTTTATAATAACTTAAGCCAGGAAATATTTTACCTATGAATTTGAAGCAGTCACCCTCCACATTAAGAGCTTTCACAAATTGTTTCATCAGCCCTAGTTTAATATGAAGGAGTGGGAAGATGATTTTCTCTAGCTCAACAAGATGTTGGTGTATAATATTCTTCTCTCCAACAGTCAAACATTCTATAACTAGCCAGAGTTTCTGTTTCCAATGTTTGTTCTTGGCTCGGCTGTCCCATAAACACAGGAAACACGGATATTTTGTATAGCTTCCTTGTTGGTCAAGTAAAGAATTTACCATTTTCAGATCTACACATATGATCCATTTGTGTTCATCATATTTGAGTAAATCTAATACAGATCTTATATGTTCGTACTTCTCTTTTAAATGCACAAAGTGACCAATAGGAATCTCACCCCACAAGTTTCCATTATGGAGTAACACACATTTTAGACTTCTTTTAACTATCTATAAAAAGTCTCCATTCACTTGGGACGAAAGATGATCTTCCTGCAGAAACCGGGTAAACCAAAACACCAAATCGAAAGCTACCGCCCATTCTCACTATTCGAGTTTCTCAGGAAACTCCTCGACAAGCTCCTTGACGAAAGGTTAATAAAACACCATGAAACAAATAACTATATACACCACAACAACACGGGTTCAGTAGCAAGAGAGGGACGTAAACCGCACTGGCAGTAATAACGGAAAAAATTGCCATCGAAACAGCGCGGGGCAACAGATGGACGTCGTACTCCGCGACGTTGCCAAAGCTTTCGATAAGGAATGGATCCCCGGTTTACAAGCAAAAGTGAGCGCCCTCAACATGGAGACGAACCTAACCAAAATATTATGCCACTACCTGATAGGAAGAAAAGCCATTATGCAATTAAGTGGCCAAATGGGTGATGCATTCGCTCTACGGGCGGGGGTCCCACAACGAGGAGTCTCTCCCCAACCTTATGTACCATATATACCCATGACCTACCCCAACCAACGGATGATTGTGCGATGTACATCCAATTAGTGGATGACATCACACAAATTATATCAAGTAACAGACAAAATCCAAGAGATATGGCCCAAAGGACAGCGAGGGAAATCAAAAACATAAACGATTTCGAAAAAGGAACAAAATAAAAATAAACACAAACAAATTCAAAGGTATTCTAATTAATCGAAGAAAAACAGCCACAATAAGATTCGAAAAGGAAGGATACCATTACAACACGGAGGGAAGAGTCCTCGGACTCAAGCTAACGACGAATAGGTCTGTCTCCCACCTGGCAAAAAGGGTGAATGAAGCAAAAGCAACGATGTCAACGCTGCTACGATTTCATAACCTTTCAAGCGACAATAAAAGAAAATTATACACAGCCCTCGTCCGTTCTAACTTATTATATCCGATCATACTTACTCACATGTTGAGTAAATGTCAGATATTAAAGGCCCAAAGAGTAAAAAACGGGGCAACGCGATTCATTGAAAATAAAAGAAGACAGGACCGAATAACATCCGAGGAAGTGTATAGAGGAACCGAACTTGAAACTATCAACACTATACTCCACGAACGAGTCAAAAACCTGTGGGTAAAGTTAAATGAAACTTTACCCCAGGAAGAACTAAACAAAATAGTCGTACCATACAATGAAATCCGTCAGATAAAATACAGGAAGAGATTTGACGGAAGCAGGAAGAAGAATACAACGTTGAATGTAAACCCAATCTATAAATAACACAAAGTGACCTACCAAACAAAAAAACACCGATATTGACCACCAACGAAGAATGACACACTAAAGAGAATACGAACAGAAAAGAGTAATAAGAAATATAAAGAAGGAAATATAAAGAGTATATAAATATAAAACTACAAAACCACCGAAAAGTGCATAAAAGCAAAAAAATATATAAATATAATAAAACAAAAAATAAAGAGCTCATAGGAGCAATTGATAACAAAGGCTCGAATGCTTAAATTACAAACCTCAAATATATAAAAAAATTACGAAGCAAAATAAATGCAACTTGGCACAATTCACTATATCATTATCACCTTCACTAAATCATCGCCATATATCACCCGTAACTCATAACCATCTCATAAACACACCCAGCAAACACAATATCTCTACCTTTCTATCTCTCTTCTACACCTTCACCTATTATACTATCCCGATCACGATTCCGATCATACTCTGAAACACCCATCGTGTTTAACAGTCCCGCCACGTCACAACAGTAAACAAAATCTTCTTCAGTTTTAAAGAATGCCAAGAGATCTCTCTCCCTGCTCCGATAAAAAGTTACATTTGTTTTTTTTGGGGATCAATATGGATCAGTCCATAAATAAAAAAACTTGACTTGATAGAAGAAAACTATTGCCATTTTTAAACTCAGTGACCCCAAATTTCCCAAGAACAGGTCTCAAAAACTTAAGTCAGCAGAAAAAAGTTAAAATTTGTTGTCCAGTGTTAGGAATATTTGTATATGTCGAAAATTTATGCGATTTTAATTACCCAAAGATTTAGCTAAGACGAACCAACCGTCAGTTTTCCCTTTTCCTTTTGTGATGGGACGAGGAAGGAAGTTTCGGAGGGCCTTCCACTCTATTGTTTTACTTTGTAGCATTCGATTGTTTACGCTCTAGTATTAAGGATTTAATTTATACCGGATAAATTACACTTGGTGAATCTATTGATTCTATTCTTGTTAGTTAAATAGTCGGGGTTCCCTTCTAAACATAAGTAGTCGGGGTTCCCTTCTAAACATAAGTAGTCGTGGTCCCCTTCTAAACATAAGTAGTCGTGGTCCCCTTCTAAACATAAGTAGTCGTGGTCCCCTTCTAAACATAAGTAGTCGTGGTCCCATTCTAAACATAAGTAGTCGTGGTCCCCTGCTAATCATTTTTAGTGGTGCCTAACTCAGTATCGTTGAATTCTGTGGGGAGCAACTTCCATTTGGGAGTTTTTGCCCGGTGTAAATATATAGAGTGTTAAGTAGAGATTTAAGTTTAAGGGAATTGAGAATAAATACATAATTACTTATAAGTATAAATATATAAATTAATGAAGTTGAGCGCCTCCTTCTCTCGTACAGGCTTCTAATTTCATTACAAGAGGGCGGTGCGGTTGTGTTGTGTGAATAAAAAATAACCTATATTATCAAAGAAGGATAATTAAACATGAATGGGGTTATATTTTAGAACCCAATTCGGAACTAGAGGAGGAACCATCTTCCCCGAAAGATACATGATCTTCTACATTTGAATCTTCAGTAATAAACTCTATATAAGATACTATAGTGGTCCTTAGTTTAGGCGAATGGTAACCTATTTACTTTCCAACGAGTTTTGGTGAAATAACATCGTAACTATTCGGCAGATTCTAACGAAATTTGAAACCCTTATTTGTTGGACATTATCTTTCGAATGATATAATTACCAACGTCCTCCCAAGGTCAGTCCTGGAATTATTACAAGAAAACTAACTATAGGTCGGATTGCCCCACTTGTTGAAAGTTTTGAAGGTCATAGGTCAGAATAATTGAGAGCACGCGATTTAGGTCTGTTGACCTTTTCACTCTCATTGGACAGGTCATTATGAGATCACTATTTTCAGCATAAGTAATATCTTTTGGAAGGCATTTAAGGATAATATATTCTAACAATATATTAATTTGAGATGATAATCAGAAACATAAAGTTTAAGTAAACGTATTTGCCTAAATGGGGTCAAATATAACCCCAAGGATATAATTTATACCATAAATAGATAAATTACAAATTATTTTTCGTTTTCCAGATTTGTTTTAAATAAGGTTCAGATAGAAAATGTACCCCAAAATACAGACAGCGATTCTAAAGAAATTTTTTTCTGGGGTTGGGGTCATAAATGACCCCATTTGAGGTAGAGGAAGGTTAAATATGGATTAATCCAGCCGAAGCAACGAACCGTATCGGAGGAAGAAGTGTCGGATCATTTCCTGTTTACCGGAAACCTCGAGAGCGGGGAAATTGTTCAACACCAGGAAAAAGAGGCAAGGCGTTGATTCCCACACCAAGAAAAGGAGGCAAGGCGTTGATTCCAACACCAAGAAAAGGAGGCAATGCGTTAATTCCGACAAAAGGAAAAGGAGGCAAAACGTTGATTACAACATCAGAAAAAGGAGTGAAGGCGATGATTCCAACACCAAGAGAAAGAGGCAAGGCGTTGATTGCAACACCAAGTAAAGGAGGTAAAGAGTTGATTCTAACACCAGAAAAAGGAGGCAAGGTGTTGATTCCAACACAAGGAAAATGAGGCAATGCATTGATTCCCACATCAAGAAAGGGAGTCAAAGCGTTGATTCCAACACCATAAAAGGCGTCAAGGTGAAATTTCAACAAAAGGAAAAGGAGGGAAGGCGTTGATTCCAAAACCAGGAAAAAGGAGGCAAGGTGTTAATTCCAACACAAAGAAAATGAGGCAAGGCGTAGATTCCAACATCAGAAAAATGAGGCAAGGCGTTAATTCCAACACCAGGAAAAGGAGACAAGGCGTTGATTCCAACATCAAGAAAAAGGCGGCTAGGCGTTGATTCCCACACAAGGAAAAGGAGGCAAGGCGTTGATACCAGCGCCAGGAAAAGGAGGCAAGGCGTTAATTCCAACATCAGAAAAAAAGAGGCAAGGCGTTGATTCCAACACCAACTAAAGGAGGTAAGACGTTGATTCCAACACCAGGAAAAGGAGGCAAGGCGTTGATTCCAACACCAGAAAAAGGAGGCTAGGCGTTGATTCCCACACCAGGAAAATGAGGCAAGGAGTTGATTCCAACACCAGAAAAAGGAGGCAAGGCATTGATTCCAATATCAAGAAAAAAGAGGCAGGGCGTTGATTCCCACACCAAGAAAAGGAGGCAAGGCATTGATTCCCATACCAGGAAAAGGAGGCAAGATGTTGATTCAAACATCAGAAAAATGAGACAAGGCGTTGATTCCAACACCAACAAAAGCAGGCCTGGCGTTGATTCCAAAACCAAGAAAAGGAAATAAGACGTTGATTCAAACATCAGAAAAAGGAGACAGGGCGTTGATTCCAACACCAGCAAAAGGAGGCCAGGCGTTGATTCCAAAACCAAGAAAAGGAGACAAGACGTTGATTCCTTGACGGACGTATATGGTTTGAACCCCGGATGGCCTTAAAGATGGGGAAAAGGCACGCGGTGAGTCTACTTTTTATAGGGAAGAAGGGGAAACGCCTTGCCCACTAACGATATCAGAAGATCGGCGATTTGAAACTGTAAATGTGCTTCGTTTACATAAGAAACTCGCAAGGAGCCTGCCCGTCTAGACTCTTACCCGCGGTACTTGGAGAAGTGGCACGCCCTTCCGGTCCTAGCACCCCCTGCTTTCTTACACTAGAATGATTCAACCTGGGTTTAATCTTACCAGACATTTTACCCTTTAATTCACATCTTTATGAGCCAGTTATCACTTTAGTAAGGGTGACTACCACTCTTCCGTTCATCCTTGGTCGGTGTCAATAGAACGGGGCGTGTCATCCTCCCTTTGAATCCAGTTACGTTGGTTTAATATACTTATTTTATTTCTGCCCTTTTACCTTTCACTACGTCCGGCCCCCACCTTAATTTCCTCCTTCCGCTAACATCTACTGTCTGCCTTTCTGTACCACCTCTCCTCCTTCACCATACGAGGGGGGGGGGCTACCCTGTGAAATCCAGTACACTTGGTCCTCCCGTTATTGGATTGACATGGACTTTCTGACGGGGCCGTTACAAGTTGTTGTGCTTCGACCTCCTTCTCTCTCAGCATTCCCTTTTCTCTAAGGGTCTCCTTCTCAGCCCTTTGTCTACGCTTTAGGACCTGACCAGCTACCTGATTCCGTGTCAGAAGCGAGGCTTTGGAACTTCTATAAACAACGCATTTAACGCTCGCAAGTGGCAAAAGAGGTGGAAAGGAAGGGGGGGGGGGTGAGGCTCCTAGGACGTCTTATGCCAGAATTTTTAAAAGCCACCATCTGGTCCTGGCCCTTCCAGGACTATAAACACGAACGATTCCGCACCCCGATGATAAAAAAACCTTATAGTTTACAACCCAGCTCTTGACGGTGAAGAGGTTTTCCCTTCATCCCTATCTCCTGGTAGAGGAGTTTTTCTTTTACCATCTTTCTCGGACCAATCACTAAGTGGCTCACCCTAAGATTTTTCAGAAGCTTCAACATAAGACCAGAAATGGCATGGGGAAACTCTTTCGCTCTCGAAGAGAGATAAGAACCAGAAGAAATTCCCTGGCACCATTCCTAAATCTCATGGCAACGAGCTTCATTCGGGCCGGTGTGCTTGTTTACCCGGCAGCCCCACCTTTTGCTAGTACATCAGCTCTCCTGTTGCTCTCAGCTAGCAACAGTGGCGTACCGTCCTGGAAGCTTCCAGAAATGGATCCCCGACACCGACAAGGGGGGTGGCTTGATGGAAGCCACCTCCGAGATTAGCGGAGATCATGATTTAGGGACCACGCGCCCTCACCCCACATAGCTCAGTCTTATCTAGGGATAAATTATCATGTATCCGAGGGCTTGAACCTCAAATAGGTTCCAATCCGTGGCAGGTCAACCCCAAGGTGACTAAGTCATTTAAGAACTAAAAAGGCAGGAAAGGAAAGGTAAGGGTTTTCCTCCTTCGGGTTGGGAGGCACCGGGTGGAAGCGGATCGTTCGTCATTCCGGCGAAGAAGCTGTCCGAGGCTGGGCCGCCTGGACTCTGGTCCGGAGAGAAAAGGGTAAAACCCCCTCCTCTTCACTGAAAGAAAAAGTGACCCCAAAAGAGAGCGGAGCATCCGAGGCATCTTTGAGTCCGTAACAAGAGCGTAACTGACGTAACAAGGTTGCCCGAGGGTTTTTTGGTAAAAAAACCCCAGTCTCTTGTTTTTAGGACGTGATCCTTCTGGTTAATGCATCTAATCCAGCCCAAATTGACCACGCATTCTTCCTCGCCCTTTGTAAAAGAGATATTCTACGCCAGCAAACTGCGAGATGACTTGCTTGAGGGCATCACTGAAGAGGTGGCTGACAGTGGTCAGTCAGGGTTGAGCGTGTAGTGAGGAAGGAAGGATGGGTATTGAAACTCATCCCGATACTCTTCATCGCGTTTAACCTGGACAGGCGTTCTGAGTGTGTGCGTGTCTGTTGGTATTGCTTTCACATGATCGTATTCGTACTAAAAACGAGATGTCATCATTGTTACCACCTCGGCATGCAAGTGAATCTTGCCGACGTGCAAAGAAATGGCAAAACCAGATTCTGTTTCACCTGCACCAAGGTTGTTTTTGATAGATCTCTTTCGTGCACAGCCAGGTGTGCGAGTTGTTACAGTTCCCGCTCTGCCTTTTACCCTTTTACCTCAAGGGTTCCACTTGCTTATCTTTATTATGATATAAAATAACAAAATTTGAAATCTAATTTAAAGGACACCGAAAAATCTAATAACAAAATGATGAAGACAAAAGGGAATTATATATAAATCAAAGTAAAGAAAAGGGGAGAAGGTTGGGGACCAAAACGACTTTGGTCAGGTGGAGAGCAGCTCCACGTCCCTAGGTAAAAACAAGGCCGAAATACGGACGCTGGGAGCGAAAGATCACTTCCTGAGGACACCTGAAGGTCTTGTAGGCGTCATTCGGAAAGTTATGGCTGCTCCTTACATATCACAAGTTGACGGCCCAAGTCTGGTATATCCTGCTGAGACCGTGACGCTCCCTGGTAAAAGAAGCCTGATGTTGCCTTGTTGGCGGTGAGAATGGCCGCTGTCACCTTGAGACAGATTTTGTCTAGGATAAGACCCGCCGCCACCCAGGTTAAGCTGGCATAACCACATCAGATTCCGATGCATGTGCTAGAGGCATCGCAGAATACCGTCAGAAATGAAGCTTTGGGCCTCTTCCATCATATTCAGTTTCAAAATAAGGAAGACGAAATTAATTAGGAGCCAAGGCGTAACCAGAATCTTCTGTCCAGGTTCTGGTGAGTAGATGAGTTGATGGCAAACTAGATCTTGTCCCGGGTGTGAGTAGTAACAGCTGGTGACTGGGAGTCCAGTCTGATCGAAATGCCGAAGTATTCGATAAGATGAATTAGGATAGTTGATAAAGAGGGAACCGTTATCTGATGAAACTTGGAGAAAATAGACCATAGCCATCCAGGCTATGGACCGTATTTCGTTTTGATAGGTTAGCGGGATAGGTCTTCAGCAGTCTGAACGACCAGGCACCTGTTACTTCTAACAATTTAAAAAATACCTTCAGCCCTTGGCCCTTTGAGATCGACAATTAGGGTATCTCACTCGTACATCGGTAACCTTTCTGTGAGTTATTCATTTCTACATCCCAATGAACACTGCGAAAATGGTGGCAGAAAAAAGAGTGCGAGCCCTTCTCCAGGCAAAACTGGATCCACTATTCCTCCCCCCTACCAGTCTGATTATTTTACGAGACTCGCATGAGGCAAAACCAAGTAGTTGTCAGTGGAAACATGATTGGGTATTATGAAGTCTACAATCTCGAAGGTGGGAAGCAATAGGGGAGATTCGAAATGGTCGTTGACCTCAAAAAAAGTCAGATAACGTCCATTCTAAAATTGTCTTACCAACCGAAGGACTCTAGGCACGAGAGAATGAAGGCTTGCTTGTCGAACCTAACATCTAATAAAGCCTCAAAGACGACAGTAGAAGTGACGGCGCATTCCACGGTCAAGAGCACTATATGCTCATTCTCCAAGCAGTCTACGATATATTTGTGTGAGTTTTATCTTAGAAGAAGATCACAACAGCTTCTTCCAAGTAGATCCGGAGGAAATTTTGCTTCCTTGAATAGCTCTGGTCTTCTCCCACTTATATTTATCTGTTTGCCTTTGAGAAACTAGTTTGGATGTAACCCACTGCTCACGCTTTCGGGAGACAAGGGTTTCGCGCCCCTCGCACCGCCTAATGGGAGGCAGGCTAGCTGGTGCATAATTTGCACTCGATAAGATAGCTATCTTTTTTCGTTGGCTTTCTATACCACTCTTTCAGGCAGAATTAGTGCAGCTACACCTGCTAAAAGGTTTTCTCTTTCGTCCAAAGACCTACCAGCGTCTGCCGTGTTCGATGAAGTAGAGTTCCTCCATGTCGTATAACGGTTACCAAGTCCCTTTATCCTTATCGGAGACCTGAAAAGTAGAAGTACCTCATGGACGGAATACATGGTCAGAAAAGCTTGAGATTTTTGTCCTTATTCTAGAAAAACTTACGCATCTACATATGTTCTATGATCGCTTATTTTCCTCTCCTGATGTATCTGTTTGCTCAATTGATACACAAGCGGAATTTAAATGAGAGGTGGGCAATGACCTACAGTGGAGCGATCACTTTCCGAGCCAAATTTCTTTTGTCAGGCCAATGCCCTCAGAAGTCCATCTTGTTGGTATTTAGATGAAACATAGTGGTGCGTATTCTAGGAAACAGCTAACCGCTCTATCTCAGTCAAGGAGTTTGGGGCTCGGTTGATGATGCTTTCAAGTTCTCCGGAAATTTCATCCTCGGTAGTCTGTAATCTATTCCTCGAACTTCTGGCCTTTTTACATCCCGACAGCTTCCTTGTTGGTTGGCCGAGAGCGACTAGCCCTCGGAGAGAAGTGATTTGCGCATAATGCTATAAAAGCCATCCGCAAAAATACTCCCAAATATGAAGTTCATCGGGCAAGGGCCATATTTCTTTTCGTATCAAAGCACGTTCGCCTCTCTTCATAGCCTCAATATAAGTCTTCCTTAAATCAGATGACCTCTCTTGTAGAGGGTCGGAATCGTGTAAAAGGTATTCGAAGTAATTCAGCGAGGACCGCTCTCTCGTACTAAAGGAAGGAGGAACAACCATGTTGCACCCTGTGTTAGTCGCGGTATCAATCGTGACCACTTTCCCAAATTCCGCAGTCAGAATGCTGCTCGCCAGGATTCCAAGTCTGTCGCATGGTCGTCGATTTCCTTCCACTGGAATTTACCACCTGTTACGTGGAAACCCACAATGACTTCTTTCGTTGAGCGCATTGCGTTCTTGTCTCATCTTCTTTTACGGATAGTAGCCCTAGTCATGAAAATATCCCGTATGCCATGCTTTGACACGCAGGTAAAATAAGCTTACCATTTCTGTAAATTTTATACATCAGCATTGGCCCTAGATTCCTGGTAAAGGGCTATCGGGTTTGCTTTTTAAAGCCGAGGCAGCTTGTTTCAGCCAATTTCTCTATGCCTCAGTGGTTGGAAACTTCTGTTCGCGAGGCTTTCCTTCGCAAGCAGCCTGTCGCCACGGATTTTTTTAGTTGGATAAGGCGTATAATAAACAGCAATACGGTATCAGGGAGTCAATCAATCCCATGGAGCGATTGATTACCTGCCAAATCTTCTCACTGAGTTCTTAGAAGATTGTTGATTACGCATATGCGTCGGAGAAGCTCCCTCCGGGCACGTATGGTAAGAAGAATGCGTCGTGCAGGGTATTCCACAGCCTCATGCTCCTTCCCGTGTGATTCAACGGTATCACAGTAGTGCTGCAAGATGTTCTCGTCACGCTCTACGTAAATGACATTTCGTTTTTTTTCTGTTGGTTCAGATGTACGAGGGGCGGTCAATAAGTTTTGCAATTCGGATATAAGGAAACGAGATATGAAGAAAAGTGTTTTATTATTTTTCAATATAACTAACTACCCTCTGCTTCAAAGCACTTGCGCCACTCGTCCCTGAGGCTTCGAATTCCCGACAACCAGAAATCTCCCGACTGCTGTTCAATCCACTCCTGGACGGCGAGCTGGACATATTCATCGTCCCCAAACCGGCGTCCACGCAGTGCAGCCTTGAGCTGGCGGAATAAAAAGTAGTCGCTAGGGGCCAGATCTGGACTGTAGGGGGGGATGGTTGAGCTCCTCGAATCCGCACTCGTGCAGAGCAGCTTATGCAACTCTGGCCTTGTGGACAGGGGCATTGTCGTGGAGGAGCAGGACACCACGTGTCAACCCAGCCAGTCCCTTGGCGTAATATTAGCCTGTGATGGTCCTTCCGCGAGTCGCATAGTCTACCATCAACACTCCTTCAGAAACCCAGAAGATGGTGGCCATGATCTTCCCGGCTGCAGGTTGGGTCCGAAACTTGATGGGGGTAGGAGAGCCCCTGTGCTTCCAGGCCATGTTTTTGAGCTTGGTCTTGGGATCCCAGTGATGGACCTACGTTTCATCACTTGTCACTATGAGTGACTCGAATCCCGTCAGGTCTTGGTTGTACAGGAGCAGCAGCTCCTCCGAACTTTGACGACGCTGAAGTCGATCATGGGGCGTGAGGTTTCGTGAGGTTTCTAGGGACCCAACGGACAGAGACCTTGGTCATAGCCAAATTGTCGTGGATGATGTTCCTAACACTTCCATTTGATATTCCAAGTTCTGGCTCGATTTCTTCGACCTTCACCCGTCGATTTTCGAGGATAATCTTCTCAACACGGGCCACATTGTACTCGTTGGTGACGTTACGGGCGTCCTGGACGGGGGTCATCTTCAAGGGACTCACGACCATGGTGGAACTCCCTCTTCCAGGGAGCAATGGTTGCATATGAAGGGGCGGTGTCGGTGTACACTGCAACCATGCCATCATGGATCTTTTTTGCATTCTTGCCTTCCTTGGTAAAAAATTTGATCACTGCGCGCTGCTCAACCTTCTCCATTGTTGAAAAATTTGTGACTGACGATCTGCGATCAGCTACTGCTTCTTAAATAGACGAGGCAGGAGCGTGCGGCTGCAGGTCTTGACTTGTCATAACTTGTCCTAACACCCCAACAAACAGCAATCCCCCTTCCTCTGTTTTGCCCTACCGATTCGCAAACCTTATTGACCGCCCCTCGTATGTATACACTGGATTGTCGACTCCAGCAGCCTTTGAATCGTGTCTCTCGTTATGCCGAAATGCATGAGATTCGATTTTCTTTGTTAAGGTGGGTCTCCCCTCTTAGAGGTTAAATATGCGAGTGGTGATAGGATTATCTTACTCATTTTTTACCACTTTTTTGTTTGCTCAAACCTGACTACTGGTGATATTTATGCCTCTCCATCCGAACAATCATGACGGAAGGTGGATTTGATCCACCAGTGACCTCCAGTAGACGACTGATGATATGATTACATACCATTGAGAAAGCCCTCTCATTTGTGTTAAGCCTGCAGGGTTCTTTCGGGCACTGCGGCTGTCTTCTGGATCGAACCAGATTTAATTAATCTTATTAGTGGAGATTTTGAGCCGTACCTGACTGTAGATTGTTTGTTAATCCAAACAGATTCACTGAGTCCGCTAAGTGCCTTGAATCATTGAAAGCTTTATATCATCTTATTCGCAGTATCCGTGATGCCAAGTGTACTGTGCCTCAGGCAGATGTTGAATGTGTTTTCTCTTGCGTTTTTGGGCATATAAAAAAAATAATGGGAAATTCTTGATGATGAGGGCTTAAGGCTTTCTGCAGAGATTTAACAAGAGGAACTGCGTTTCTCTCTTCCCCTCACCGACTTTATTGCAGGGATCAAGTCAACCTTTCCCGCCATATGATAAAGATCAGAGATGACGCTCAGAAATTTAATGTTGTTCATCAGTGACCTCACACGCTGTCCGTGGACCTACAATATTTCGACGGTATCAAAGTCATTTTGCATCGTCTTCTAATTAGACACACCGGGGGATTTAGCGCCATCGGATGATCCACTCCTCTGAACCTTTCTCTGATGAGTGCCTGGTACCCTAGACTGTGCGCAACATTTTGGTTGAATTTTCTAGTATGAGGGAGTCTCCTTCCAGGTATCTATCCCTGAACCGTGATAAGCCGGGTCGCTATCATAGTCTCTGGTAATGAACGTGGCTTCTGCAGCAGATTTTGCTGCGATAGAGATTTTGGAGGAGGTGCGCCTCTTACATGGAATTTAAATTTATCTCTTTAATTCTGGTTGCACGATTGATTCCCGGAGGGAGTCTAACCTCCCCTCGGCCACCTAATTGTGCCTCGCAATTTTTTGTAGTAATTGTTGTATTTGTTCTTGTTTATTATTTATAGGTTTACCAGGCAATGGTTTCGCCACTGCCCCCTACAGGGGGAGTTACGCTTCGCTACTAAGATTAAAATTTAAAATCGAAAAAAAAGCAGCCATGGTTAAATTTTTCTAAATTTTCTGAACTTCGCCAATTATAATAATTCTAAAAAGGAACTCTAGACTAAATTTTTTCCCTTTCAAAATATTACCTTGCTAAAATACAGTTATAGAAGAAGATATATAAAAATAAATTTTCTGAACTTCACCATTTGTAATAATTCTTTGAGTTTTAAAAAAATCACAAAATTTCGATACTTATATTTATTTCTGAACTTCACCATTTTGTTTTTTAATATTATAAAAGAATTATTAGAAATAACTTTGATAAAAAAAACAAGTCATCACCAAACTAAGATAAAATTATTATTCAATTACTCAAAAAAATCCCCGTCTTAAATTATCGAGTTAGTGATGATGATCATATGATGATGATGATGATGATTATTAATTAGTGTATGGTTATATTTTATTAGTTGCTCTATCTTTGGCTGTAACCTCGGTGGCGGTCGTCAGATGAAAACCTTAAAATTGAAAGAAAAATATTTTTCTTTCCTATATTTTATGAGTCAGCTCCGGTGGCGCGCCATAATGCGGACCATTCGACCATCGAGCGGGAAAAGTGATCCCGAACGGCGCCAAACCAATCCGACCAACACCTTTAGCGCTTGTTCAGGATCGGGTCTAGGGGTGAGCTTTGAGCTATTTCCACACCTAATTGCCACTGAGTCTGAATGCGAAGTTGACCGACGGACCTATGCTCCCTGCATCAGAATTTAGCTTTTCTTTACAGAGAACCGAAACAGTCTCATTTCGAACAGACCTCTAGTTAATATGGCAAATCTAGCCCAGTGTGCCAAATTGAGTGATATTAAATACACTCGATCTCACATATGTGCAGGGGACAAGCCCAGACTCTATCCTGAATTTTGTAAAAGCGGGTAGTCTCTGAAAATGAAATGGTAGAGTAATCCCCTGAAGACATAAAGGAAGAGGTGACTGACTAAGGGGCAGTCAGGGTTAAACGAGTGATGAGAAATGAAGCAGGGGACTTGAGACTTATCCCGATGCTCTTCGTCCCCTTTAACCTACAAGGTGGTCGGAAAGACTTGTCATGCCCTGTAAATATTGTTTTAATTTCTATTTTAGATGACGAAAGCACAGTTTCATAAAATATCACACAGAACATGGAGCGGCATCATTCTGTGCCACGAAAAATGATGGCGTTCATGCAGACCTTCTCTATGTATGACAATGTCAATGAACGTGAATACATTAAAACCAGTACATATGTTTAATATTATTATATTAATCCTCTATTGTTTTTATTACTTTTCGGTAAAGAGTGACAAGACTTTCTATTACCCTGTAGATAGGCTCGTTGAATTGTCTTTCAGCCATTACTCTGGCGGTGTTATCACTGCAACAGCTTCTGCCACGCATATAAAACTTGCAATATTACAAAGTTACGAACCAACAAAGACCTTAAGTTCAATTTGAGTCTAGTTCAAAAGTAAAGGAAGAAGTTGTTAGTCAAAGGTGAAGGACTCGTAAAAGGAAGAGAGGATATTAATACATTTATTTTAAAGCTATATTTATCTATTCCATTCTTAGACATATTTACTGTAGTGCTTTCAACAGCATTCGTAGGAGAGATACTTCAAGTTCTTGTTATTTTATAAGAAATGATGTTTTGTGCTATTGTTGTGTTAAATCTTTTGATTAGTAGTTATAAACAGTAATTTCTAGTTGCTGCTCGGTTATCTAGTTCAAATATTAAGTCAGAATT
Organism: Ceratothoa steindachneri; assembly: GCA_963969495.1. Classification (NCBI taxonomy): domain Eukaryota; kingdom Metazoa; phylum Arthropoda; class Malacostraca; order Isopoda; family Cymothoidae; genus Ceratothoa; species Ceratothoa steindachneri. Next base: position 131,900,346 of record OZ018323.1, read on the forward strand.
TATATTAGTAAACCTTTTAGTATTTTAAATACTTCAATAAGTTGGCCGCGCAGATGCTAATATTTAAGTGAAAGTAAATTGAGGTGCTTCAGCTTTTCTTAGTACTCTTTCTTTCTAAGTTCAGGAATTAATTTCGACGATGGACGTATTCCGATATTGCAATGTCACTTTGCATGTATGGAGAATAGAATTGCACTGCATACTTCGAGTGAGGTCTTACAAGATTGGACCTGAAAGAAAATAATTCTCAAGACAATCCTACATAAAAATGCATATATCATTAGAAAGACAGGAAATATATGTTTAATATATTATATTTTACATTTAAATCTTTCGATTTAAATCTAGAGTTCCTAGCTATATTTCCTAGAAGCCAATTCGCATTTTATAATGCCACAATGTATTATTGCTTGGCAAATTTTTTACCATCCAAAATTGAGACCTAAATCCTTTTCTGGTTTGACTGTGCTTAACAGTTGATCTATTATATTACCTTACAATTGTTTACGTTGAATTTCCTCTGCCATCTTTCTGATCATTTGACCACTCAATCCAAAGTCTTTTTGTCAGTTTTCGAAGATACTATGATCTTTTGCTCTCAGATCTAATTTCGTGTAATCAACAAATTTTGAAATTTCACTTAACTCTAAGTGTCAAGATCATTTCAATATATTAAAAAGAGTAAGGCTCCGAGAATAGATCCCCGAGTAACGCTTATAGTGACCGATGCCGATTATTACCTATTGCCATTGACAACTCTACCTACGGTTTTCCAACCAGTCGCAATCCATTTTAGCAGGCTGTCCCCTATTCCGTGCGCTTTTAGCTTTATTAAGAGCGTTTTATGCTGATCGGTGTCAAAATACCTTTTGAAATCGACACCAACTACATATGCAGCTTCATCTCGGTCAGATGTTGAAATCATTTCGTGAAAAAATAAAAGTAAATTAGTTAAGCAAGAGCGTCCGGGACAAAATATTTGTCATTTATTGTTATTTACTGCCAGATGCTCCATGATCCTATGTCTAACAACGGACTCCAAGCAATGACCAACGTTTCTAAAATATTTCTAAAAAAATATAAGGAATATATTTTTTAAAGAATATTTCTCGAAATGGCGTTTGTTAAAAAAAATAAAGATTTTTTTTTTACAGAGCCCTTCTGGCAGCCAACAACGAAGGCACGACTTCCAAAACCCATTAAAGATTGGACCTGAAAGAAAATAATTCTCAAGACAATCCTACAGAAAAATGCATATATCATTAGAAAGACGTTAAATATATGTTTAATATATCATATTTTTTAAAAGTCATATCTTAAATGAGTTCCATTTGGCCAAGAACATTCATCTCTGTCTGGAGTTTTCCCAGATTGCCCCTTAGAGACAATCAATTATTGAATGGTGTTAACATTTAAACTCGGTTAACTAATAGGGCTAACTATGTGCAGAGTGGTCTGAAAGTCTTGTCACTCCCTGTATATATTGTTTTAATTTTATATTTCAGAAGACCGAAAGACTTGCAGTGAAGTCATGTCGCCCATCCTCCATGCTCTTGTCAGAATGCACACGATCATTTGCCGATACACTTGAAATCTGTCTCTCTTTCAAACTGTAGGAGCTCGTTTCAGTCATCTGAAATAGAAATTCCAAACAATATTTACAAGGGGCGACAAGACTTTCAGACCACCCTGTAGGCCATGTTTAAAACTTAAACTTTAACCAGTTTGCAACGAGTGTTTAAAAATAAACTTTCTTCCCAATGATGTTGATTTATCCTGTACAAATAAGAGACAGTCTTTATATCCTATCGACTCTATAAGGAAAAATCCGTTTTAAATTTTCAGTAATTACTTTTAAAAAGAAGTGAAAAAATCTTAATTTAAAATTAACAATAAGAGTGGCAATTTTAATCAACAAGGAGATTTTCTGTATAAAAAGTTTCAATTTGTGATTTTCCATTTATTCATTGGAAAAGTGAAAGAGATTTACGTTAATTGAGCCTCGGTAATGGTATCTGTGAATCTTAGTTCTTTTCAGAGCGGCCAGTGGATCCTTCTGCCTTTGTTTTTAATAGATATTTCACCGTGTATACTTTTTCCCCTGACGATATTTATTGAGAGCGAAATTTGGCATGTGAAATCCGATTAGGTGAGATTATTAAGAGTTGATCATAGGAGAGAGTGGAAAACGAAAGATTACAAGGGTAGGGGGGAAATACGGGTTGAAGGAGATATGGAGACTAAGAAATGGTACTGACCACTTTAGTGTGCTAGTTTGATAGCCTCAGTTTGAGGAGTGTAACCAGCGTATTAGTTTAGCGTTGATGGTGGAAAAGAAAGAAATGATCGGAAATAAACTAATCTCGGTTTGAAAAAGATTGTTGCTTAATCCAACCAGATGTGGTTGAAAACTGTTTTAGTTCAGTCATTCTTACGTTAGTCAAAATAAAGGTAAAATAAGATTGCAGTTAAAGGTTTGGATATTTGAATTAGAATGAATGAAGTCGGCACGATTGCAGTCTAAATTGAATTTGAACATTTGAAGTTTAGTTTGGCGTACAAGAGTAAATATAATAATAGGTTGACTTACTCGTACCTCTCCACTTGGTATGAATTTGATTGAATTACCGTTAGCACTAATATACAATAGTAAAAAGAGCTAATGGAATACACAAAATAAAATTGAGACTAGGGAGTTTTCAATTGTAATTGAAAATTGTGGGAAAGTTGTGTTTGGAAAGGAATATTTTGCTGAGGAATATGAAATGTTTGACTTTCTCTGTTGATGTTATTAACTATGCTCTTCCAACTATGGAAAAGGCTCCCTTACTCCCCAAAAGGGGCGAGGGTGAGTTGTAACTGCACCTACACCATATTCCCCGAACCAGGAGAAGAATCTCACAAGGATTCACTGGCAAGTGAAGCGAACTATATAAAGAAAAAGCCAGACGCAGTAAGTCTTACAGTTTGAAAACAATGCCATAAACATAGCCAGTCGTTGGGGAAGAGAATATTCAAGAAACTTAACGTGATAAAATAGAGAAAAGAGGATAGATAGACGAAAGGTAGGTAGAAGGCATAGACGTTTTCGTTAGAAAACATTAGCTTTCTCTTTGGGAAGTCTATCAAGGTCGATGATGACGGATGCCATATTGAGGGCATCAACCTTCATTAGGTTCAAACGGGTAGGAATGTGTGCAGTCTTCGGAGCCGTATCTTAATCGAGGGGAGAAGGACCCTGGTTGCCGGCAGGAAAAGCTCGAGACGACCAGGTTTCATCCTCGGCTGCAGGGAGCTGCTGAGACACCGGTCTGTTGGTGCTCGCCAAAAGGCACTCCCGATCCTGGTTTGTGATAGAGGTATCCTTTCTATAGCCTTTGCTTAAAAAGGCAGAGCCCACAAGACAGGGGGGGGGGGGGCAGTCATTGGTAGGCGCTATGGCGTTTCCACACACCGGTGGGCCTGCACTTTAGTGTTAAATGCCTACTTTGCTTGCCTTCTCACTTTGCAGCTTCTGCTGCTGGCTAGACCTTGTGGTGAGACAGGAAGCGGAATACGTAAGCCTCCCCCTGCCAGTACATAGCCTTTCCATTACCAAGACTCCTGCTGTGCCTCTTCGTGGCCACACACGGTAGTTGGAGCTGCAGATTTTGCAGGGATCTCTTGGTTCTCGTCTCGTCTCTATAGATTCACAAGAGGAGTGGCTTCGCAGCATCTCCTTAGCGGAACATAGTGAGAGATTCCATTAAAGCATCGCAACAATGGAGGCAAGATACCAACGAAGATGATACAGTACAATGATGGCTTGTCTAACTGCCATCTACATTGGATTGGTGGGGGGGGGGGAGGCCCCAATAGTAAATATACCTTAATCTACTTAAAATATTTCTTGGAGTTACTCAACCTTATTCAGGAGCGCCACCAATACTACTAGGAAGCATCCATTTTTCTAAAAAAGATAAATTTAACGAAACCTTTTACACGAGTTAGGTATTCGAACTTTCACAGAAACCTGCAGGTCTCACCAGACATTGAAATCAACCCTGCCCTGATGGCTTAAAATTCTTTCTCACCACCGAGACAGCAACATATTCAGTAGACGATAGCTCAGAGGTCTAAGATTCAAATATACGACTTACACATTCTTTGAACTTATACCAAGAGCAGTTATTTTTGTGGTGTAGATCATGGTTGCTTCTTGAAAATGATTCTTAAATATTAACAGAAGTTCCTTTAAAGGCTGATCATTAAAGGCAGCATGTAAAACCAAATTATTCACATAATTTTCCTAAATGATGAGTGGAGAAAGATTTTTCATGAACAAGCTTGCAGTGGCAGAAATTTTGAAAATTTTGAACTAAAGGATGTAATCGTACCTTTTAACTCAGCCCTCGTTATATTTCGAAGCTTTTAGGTGAGATTACCTCATTCCAGAATTAATATACGAGGGGCGGTCAATAAGTTTTGCAATTCGGATATAAGGAAACAAGATATGAGGAAAAGTGTTTTATTATTTTTCGATATAACTACCCTCGACTTCAATGCACTTGCGCCACTTGTCCCTGATGCTTCGAATTCCCGACAACCAGAAATCTCCCGACTGCTGTTCAATCCACTCCTGGACGGCGACCTGGACATATTCATCGTCCCCAAACCGGCGTCCACGCAGTGCAGCCTTGAGCTGGCGGAATAAAAAGTAGTCGCTAGGGGCTAGATCTGGACTGTAGGGGGGATGGTTGAGCTCCTCGAATCCGCACTCGCGCAGGGCAGCTTGTGCAACTCTGGCCTTGTGGACAGGGGTATTGTCGTGGAGGAGCAGGACACCACGTGTCAACTTGCCGCGCCGCTTCTGACGGTTGCATTTCTTCAACCCAGCCAGTTCCTCGGCGTAATATTGGCCTGTGATGGTCCTTCGACAAGGCGCATAGTCCACCATCAACACTCCCTCAGAATCCCAGAAGATAGTGGCCATGATCTTTCCGGCTGTGGGTTGGGTCCGGAACTTTATGGGGGTCGGAGAGCCCCTGTGCTTCCAGGCCATGCTTTCTAGCTTGGTCTCGGGATCCCAGTGATGGACCCACGTTTCATCACCTGTCACTATGCGTGACTCGAATCCCGCCGGGTCTTGGCTGTACAAGAGCAGCAGCCCCTCCTAACTTTGACGATGTTGAAGTCGATCATGGGGCGTGAGGTTTCTAGGGACCCAACGGGCAGAGAACTTGGTTATTGGCTAAATCGTCGTGGATGATGTTGATAACACTTCCATGTGATATTTCAAGTTCTCGCTTGATTTCGTCGACCTTCACCGTCGATTTTCGAGGATGATCCTCTCCACACGGGCCACATTGTCCTCGTTGGTAACGTCTGATGGGTGTTCTGGATGGGGGTCATCTTCAAGGGACTCACGACCATGGCGGAACTTCCTATTCCAGCGAGCAATGGTTGCATAGGAAGGGGCGGTGTCGGTGTACACTATAACCATGCGTTTATGGATCTTTTTTGAATTCTTGCCTTCCTTGGTCAAAAATTTGATCACTGCGCGGTGCTCAACCTTCTCCATTGTTAAAAAATTTGTGACTGACGATCTGAGATCAGCTACTGCTTCTTAAATAGGCGAGGCAGGAGCGTGCGGCTGCATATCTTGACTTGTTATAATTTGTCCTAACACCCCCACAAACAGCCAACCCCCTTTCTCTGTTTATCCCTACTGATTCACAAAACATATTGACCGCCCCTCGTGACATTACCCATAACCGAAATGGAACAAAATAATAAAACATTTGGATATTTTCATTAAAAAGTGCAGTGCAAAAGAGAATTGAAACAAATACGAGATAAAATAAAAGTTGAATTCCTAATATAAGGGATACTTTAGATATTGTCGTAGAATATGGTCAAGTTAACCCTTTCTGCATTTCTCAGCTGAGGTCGAACGGCTATGTGCGTGGGAGATTTATAATACAAGCAGACTGCGAATTAACTAAATGTAGATTGGCCAAATAGTCGACTATCTTGGAGGTTCCGGGAGAATAGAAAAACGGGTACAAAAATAACTTTACTAATATGCAAATTAATATTCTTTTACAAGGTTAAACGGCTTTTAAAACAAGCTATATACAAATTAAACGCACACGAGTCTCAGCGGCTAAAAGGGGGAAGACTTGGCGGGGACGGTCGCCGTACAAACAAACGAACAATATCGACCGAGGGTCGCTCGAATGACCTTGAGCGTATACGAAGCCGACAATGAAAGCTTATACTAGGGGGGGGGGAGCACTAGCACAGGAGAGTTGTGCGTTGCTGTTACCTCGGATATTTGGCCTGAGAGAGTAATCCTTGCCTCGGATAACCTTAGATCTTGCTTTCGAGTTAGACACGAATCGAGACTGGGTGCGTTGCGTTGGGGAGCGGGTAGAACGGGTACGGGATAGACTCACACGAATTAATAAAAAATACCCCGAGCTTGAGGGGTTCTGCGATATTGTGCAGAGTCCAACGGGACGCGAATAGCGGGTACTGACGGGGCGGGCAGACGGCGAATACTGCCTTCCAACTCTGGGCCGGAGGATTTATAGTGGGATCGAATGGGATTTTCTCCCCTCCGTCCGAGGGGAGGTTTCTAGGGTCTGACGCATCGGCAGGCGAGAGTAGTCACGGCCTAAGCCGGCGAGGCGAAACTTTGTCTGACTCCCACTGGGATCTTTTGGGGCTATCAAGCTTGTCGAAGCCTTTTGCGATGGCGGGCTTTCGGCCACTACGGCGTCTCATGATATCGCACCCCCATTAGCGCAACAAAAAGGGTCGCCCAAGTGTCTGTTGTCTCTCTCTCTCTCTCTCTCGCTGATTTCTGACACTCCTACATCCCTAGATGCAACTACAGGGGAAGAAATGACAACGAAGATAGTGAGGGGGGTCACCATACCTATACACAAGGTTATATAATGCTACGGCATGGTTGCCGAAGGATATTTTTTCTATACCATTAAATGTGGCTCACTGGCCCAAGGATGAGTTATCCTACGATTATACAAAAATAAATAAGAATATAAAAGGAATTCATTGTACACAGATGAATATATATATATATATATATATATATATATATATATATATATATATATATATATATATATATAAGGATTCGCGTTTTCTTATTATATGGTTGAAAATACAAATTTATTTTATGCCCAAAACTTAATACATGGATAAAAAAAGGAAATGGCTCGGAATTAGTTTAGCAAGGGATCTAACGAGTTCCTACTTAAAGTATCAGCCATACAGTTATCGGCGCCTTTTAAATACAAAATGCGGAATTTTAATTCTTGGAGGAACAAGCTCCAACCCATTAACCGACCGTTATTAGTCTTGACGTTACATAGGTAGGATGGGGGTTTGTGGTCCATTTCCACTACAAATTCCTTGCCTAATAAATACATTCTAAATTTACAGATTTTCCAAATGATAGCGAGTGCCTCTCTCTCAATTACCGCATAATTTTTCTCACGCGCGAGTAATTTTCTGTTTGCGTAAGCGATGGGGGAACTTTCGCCCTTATTCTCATACTGGAGGAGTCCACATCCTATACCGTTATTATTCGCATCCGTGCGAATGCCAAACAGTTTGTCCGAGTTAGGGAGGCGGAGGATAGGGGCGGATGCCAACTTCTCCTTGAGTTGGTTGAAGCTGTGAGTCTAAAGTAACATTCACTCAAGGCTTTCGGGGACCTTCTTCTTTAATAGCTCGCAGAGAGGGGCGGAGATAGTCGCGAAGTTGGGTATGAAACGACGATAGAACGATGCAGAGCCTATGGAAGATCGCAGCTGCTTTTTGTTAGTAGGTAACATGTCCACGATGGCCTAGATCTTTTATTGCCAAGGTATCGATAGTGCCAAAAGCGAAGGGGCACTTGCCGGTGCCAATTGTCAAATTGTGTTCCCGGAGTCGATACAGAAGGGCTTGAAGTGTTGATCCCAATCTAAGGTGGCCACATAAACATTATCGAAATAAAAGGTGACGTTGGGTAAGCCTTCGAAAATCATAATCATCATCCTTTTATAATTGCTGCAAGCCGCCACCAGACCAAAAGGGAGCCGTCGGAACTGCGTAAGCCCCTTCTCAGTGGGGAAAGCAGTAAATTTATTCACTTCCTCTCCCAGGGGGATCTGATAATAGGCTTTGCAGAAATCCAACTCGGAGATGAACTTGGCCTTCTCAAAAAGGTGAAGGTTCTGATCTATGGTGAAGATTGGTTCGGCATTGAATACGGTAACCGAATTTAGCTTTCTAAAATCAATGCACATTCGATAAGAACCATCGGCCTTTTTTACCATGACAACCGGGGAACAATAGCTCGACTCCGAAGGTTTGATGATCGACAACCTTAGAAGTTTATCCACTTCGTTATTGAATGCTTTCAGGAGGTGTATAGGCAGGGCGGTATGGTTTGAAACGGATGGGTTCCAGATGGAAATTCGATGGAGCCAAGTCTGGCGAATATGGAGGATGCGGAAGGATTTCCCAATTAAGCGTTGGGATGGCTTCTTTTGCCATATTGGCAATGTGAGGACGAGCATTGTCGTGTTGCAGAAGAACTCCATAACGTCGATGATGTCGCTTTTCACGAATAGCTTCGGCGAGTCGATACATTTGTTGAACATAAAGTTCTGCATTGACAATCTCGTTGTTCGCAAGGAGGTCATTAAGAATGATGCCTTCGCAATCCCACTACACACACAGCATCGTCTTTCATGGATGAAGTCCTTGCTTTAATCGCAGAAGTGTTTTTTTTATTGGGGCTAAGCCATTGTTTTCGATGGTTCATGTTGACATAAACACACCACTTTTCGTCGCCAATGATGATGCGGTGGAGAAATCTGTCCTTATGTCCACGAGTAGCCTTGTGACGAGCAATCAAACCTGCGGCAATCGTGGAGCGTTGAAGTTTGTTGCTTTTGCTGAAGAACGTGCGGAACCCATGCACCGAGTTTTTGAAATTTCCCCATCGAATGAAGGTGATTTACTACAGTTTTTTTAATCACACGCCAATTGTACAGCCAATTCTCTAGTCCATTGCCGAGGATTTTCATGAAGAAAGTCGTTCAATCGATCTTCATCGAACTTAATGGGGCAACCAGAACGTTCTTCGTCATTAAGGTTGAAATGACCGTCTTTGAAACGTGAAAACCACCATTAAGCTCTGCTTTCTGATAAAGCATTTTCTCCGTACACAGCACAAATATCGCGACGAGCTTTGGGTGCGTTTGCATTGTTCCCGTCTCGATTGAAAATGAATAACAACAAGTGTCGAAAATGCGCGTTTCTTTCAACTTGACATTCCATTTTGAGGGTACAGAACAAAAATTAAATTAACACAACTTTTAAATAAATCGCAATGACTTATTACTCAACTTCAAGACGTAGCCTAAGCAAAAGCATAATAGTCTACGCTGTTAAGAGACGTAGACCAACCTGTGCAAATTTTGCTCTCATTATTTATTATTGTTTCTTAATGTGCACAAATCAGGTCAACAAAACTTAAATCAACACAACATCCAAAAAAACGCAAGAACTTATTCCTCAATCTAATATATATTCCTGTGACGTAATTTTGTATAATTATTTTTATTTTGTAATGTTTTTAATCAATAAAGATTTAAATTTGAACTTGAATTTGAATTTTTATATAAATCTTCTAAAAAAGACTACTTTCTTGACAACCAAATACTTTAAAAGGTCAAATATAAGGTATGTAATGCTAGCCTAAATTAGACCAGCTGGGATATTTTGGCAATAATTTTTGCGAATCCATCGATATAGAATTTAGTGAGCGGTTGATGTTGCTATTAATCTACTAACAGTTTGAATTTCAATATTTTTCTCTTCTTTAATTGTGATGATGTCACAGTGGAGAAGTATTTTTTGCAAAAATTGGTACAGTGCCGTCACATTGTCTACACAATTTCGATCGAACTTGCTTCGTCACCTTTTTCCCCATGTGCCTCTGTTTTGATTGAAAAGCTTCTGACTTGTAGTGGATGTCAACTATATTTTCATCACCTCGTAAAAGAGGTTCACAGTGACCCTAATCCTATATTAGAAATTTTCTTGAGGTTATCTATCCAAATCCGCTCTTCATTTTGGGGATTCGTAAGGCGAAATACGATCAAATAGGGACTTTTTGTGTTTCGAGTTGTTTATAATACGAGTTAATTACAAAAATATCGGAGTGGGTGAGGGGAGAACCACTCCCCAATGTTAGGTAGGCACAAAAAGTTGATATACATAGTTTCACAAACTGGTAATTTGAAAATTGAATATTAGGTTATGTTAGATCAGGTTATTTTTTCTTGAACTATTTTTTGTGTTTTGTTTAAATTTGTTGTTCATTTTTGTCGGTCGTCAGGCGAAATGCGTCAAAATCAAGGTTTACTACGTTTTCGACCGAATCGGTCTAAAACTTTTTCCGCATTTCGACTTCCAATGGCCCCAAAAGAAGAACTAATAAAATGTTTTTTAAAAAGTGATTACGTTAAATTAAATAATAACCTAACCCTTTTATAACTTATTAACAAGTTTGGGCTGCCCTTACGAAACTTTTCGGAAAGAACTCTTCAACATCCGGAGCGAGAGGACTTTTGGAGGACTCCGTGTTTCCGACATCCATAGGGAAGGGAGAAAAGGGGCGTAAATTCTTTGTATTATATAATTTTATATCGTAAATTTCTGTTTATTCTGAGTATTATTACTATCTCTTTCTTGCGTAATTTACCTTTCGAGTCCGCCTAGTAATTTCTTTCTCAACAGCTAAATATCGCGGTCTTTCACTGCTAGAGGTTGGATTCCACTCGCGTTTAGGATATTTCTAACTGTACCGAAGTACCATCGTCATCACAACGTCGAACCGAGCTTTCGGCACTAAATGGAGTATGATTTTTCTTATTTTATTATGGCAAACAAATTTACCTTACAAGTTTGTACGCTGGATTAAGGCTCCTTTAGAATCTGCCCTTTCATTCCTTGAGTGCTGTCCCTTTGTCTAGCCACAGCTGTTCCGTAACTGACCGTCGGTTGGCCATGAATTACCTATTCTTCAATTGCATCACGTCCTAAATATTACACTCTATTGTGTTAAATTGTGTTATTGCCAATGGGGAGAAAAGTTTGGCGAGGGATCAAAGGAAAGAAGTTAACGGGGATTCCTAACGATGGGATCGAATGGGAACAAAAATTTCCTCCATCTTGATGCATCGCCGGTTCTGAAGAGACTCTTGAACTCTGAACTTTGGCAAATCCCCTCACGTTCTTCCAACTTTCTCTGTTATTTCGAATTGTTTCTTCTGTTCTGTCACACCATGTCATTCCTCGAGCTTCTGAAGAAATCCTTTCTCATTTGTTTGCACCCTTTCGCAGCGAGCACCGGTGACAAGTGTCTGAAAGATTGAGCTTTCTAGATCTCTCTTTTCTTTTCTTCAACTTTCTTATTCTCTACACAGATCTTTCTTTGTTTTTAAAAGTCCTTCATAGTCCTCCCCACTCTCTTTCCAGATCTCTCCTTGTATCTGTCATAGTCTCGCATTTTCTTCCAATCTCTCTTTCTTCCCATATCTCTCTTTGTATCTCGCATTCTCTCTTTCTTTCTTACCAAATTTCTCTTTGCATCTCTCATTCTCTCTCTATTTTTTTGTTCCCAGATTTCTCTTTGTATCTCGCATTCTTTCTCTCTATCTTTATTTCTTCCCAAATGTCTCTTTGTATCTCGCATTCTCTCTCTTTCCCTCTTTTTCTCCCTACCTAGATATCTCTCTTTCTTTGTTAATCTCTAATTTTCCCCCTCTCTCTCTCTTTCTTTCCAAATCTCCTTTTTTATTTCGCATTCTCTCTCTTCCAAGCCATATTTATGTCTCTGTTAATCTCTAATTTTTCCGACTCTTTCTTTCTCTCTCCTCGTTTGGAGTAATAACTTCCGAGTTTAGTCCTGTTTCATTACTTTACAACCGGGTGTTGGCACGCGCGCCTTCACTCTTATTTTCTTTTCCCTTTTATTCTTTAGCGGCAAAAATGCTGAGCAAACTGACTTTCGTGCCATTGGGTGAATTCACCCTTTTCCCTCCTTACCCCGTTTAAAGGAGTGAGGGATTCATTTATCATTTCCCACCAGGGAATATTCTTCCATTGTCGAGAATAGAGGTTCCTTGCCGCCATGTGCCCCGTCGGAACCACGTGGTCAGGCACGAGGTCAGGAACCGTGATGGAGGACCGTGGGAACAGTCAGAATATCAAACTGACTGCTTCCTGCGATAAGCGAGGGATTGAAATCTTAAACACGCACCTCTGTCGCCTCCCGGGGTGTTATCAAGAAACCCCCGCGGGAGTACTTCCCATCCCTAAAGCGCCGTGTTGGTCCAAGGACAGGCTCCCACCCCCCTTGGCGGAGGCACTAACGGTTCTGACTGGTCCCTATATATTGTTGGTTCCAATTGGGCATCGGCAGTATAACCCTGCCTTTTACACGAAACGCATCATTCTCGATCGCGCTCCATTTCCCTACGAACTCGAAGGCTCGAATTCTACTGAAGGATCTGAGCCCCAGTCAATTGGCCCATCCTTGGTTTCGGTACATTTCGTTTGGCACGAATACTCCCAGTTATTGTTACTACTAGATGTTAAACTCCTCGTGGTTAACGATCCTTGAATAACCAACCGATCCCCGTTTCATCTCTTAAAGCCTCGAACCCAAGCTAGGCTGAGACGAATTATCTATGGCCCCCTTGCCAGTCATCCCTGTGTGCGTACGTAAAGAGGCTTCTTATAGCCTCCCGACCACTACCGTAGGGTTCGCTCCTGTTCGCTCTGAGTAGCTCTATTAGATCGATTATTGTAAACATTGAATATCCATTGCTATGATTCCATTTTAAATCATTTATTGTGTATACTTTGTAAATATCAAAGTTTATTTTTCGTTCCTACTTTTTCATAAGCCAGCCCGCAGCCTTCATTAGTTTATGAACGGCCAACTGCATTCTATCGTTTGCATTTAAATCCTTCGCACTCCTTCAGGGGAGGTTGGGTCTCACCTTCCCCCACTTCTATCCCCCATCTCTGTCTTGACCAGAGTTGAGTCAAGTACCTTGAGCGTGCACGCATTTCGGGTAGAAGTAACGTATATGTCTGTGGGTCATTCTACGACATCCATGAATAACGTGGGAGGGGTGCAGGAGAGTTGCACGGGATATCCTGATCCTACAGCCTTAAGTTTTCGATTTGATGCGGCTTAGATGCCAACTTTGGAGGGGCGGATCCAAAAAGCAGTGAACCGCATCGCTCCATGTGCTAAAACGCACAGGTTTCTATTTTCTTTTGGAAAGACTAAGAAAGTGCAATTCTCCCGCCATCCATGTCTCCACCAGTACCCGGATCTTTTCCTAAACGGAAAATGGTGGAATCGCACCGTTTCTTTTTGACTGCCCCTCACCTTTCGACCGGCGCTTCTCCCGATAAGACAGTATTCAAGGCCGTTTGGTTTCTAATACTAGCGTCTTGGACATTCCTTATTCTCTGACTTTGAACAGTTTGGGCGAAGATAGGGCGAAAACCTTGTTGTTTTATCGTTCTCTTGTTCGCCCAAAGCCTGACTAAAGGTGCGAAATTTACGCCTCCACAGACGAGCTGAAGTGCGGAAAGGAATCCTGATCCACCATACTGTTCTCCATCCCGCGACCGGCGCCTTCATCATGTCTCCTCTTATCACGGGCAAACTGATTGCAATACATGGCTTGAGAGGAGCAATAACGCGTTGTGTTTGGTGCAGCGGATGGCGAGATTATCTTCTGCTGGGCTCATAGGCAGGTATGGATTGCGTGGAATGAGGGCGCTGATGAAAGCGCGAAATAGTCCGCTGGGACTAGGCCACCATACCGAGGCTTCGTTCTTCTTCTTAGTGACATAATGGCAAGGATAAGGTTTGTCTTCGAGACTGCCTGGCAAGTTGGGGGGGGGAAAGGGCCGATGGAAACCTAGAGTTGTGTGTCATTGCACTACAACTGTTCACGTAAACGGACGATATAATGCCTTTACCCTCTTCAAAGTGGGCAGACTTACGGGACGCACCTGTACCCGATTTTGACGACTCCAATGCCCAACAAACTGTTCGGCACATTCTTGTTGAATCTCCCAGGCGTGCCCAGTACCAAGAGGAGCGGGTCACTACCGCTTGTCTTTTATACTCGGGACGGATTTTAGCACAACGATTTGGAGACACTTTGACTTCTTAGAGGAGGTTGGTCTCCTCTATTTTATTTGAACCTTTTTAGTGTTGGGAGCGTGCTCCGGCGCCGGAGGGAGGTGGACCTTCCCCTGACTCTGGAACGTGCCTCCTCCTCCTTCTTCTTCTTGGTTTGGTTTGTTATTTGTTTGGAGTTTTGTATCGTTTACTTTTGTGCTTTTGTTATTACGTGTGTTTTAAAGTAGCGTAAAATAAGCTAATCATATTACGGCGGCAAATGGCAATGGAAGCAGTGGTCACCGAGATGATTCTTCCTTTCGATCTCCTTGTGCTTCTACTCCTTCTCTCGCTCTCTCCCTCTCTCCCTCACTCTCTCTCTCACTCTTACTTTTTATCTCTGTCAATTTTTATCCCTCTCTCTTCATCTAACTCTCTTCTTCTTCTACATCCTCCTTACTCTTAATCTCTCTTTTCATCTCTTCCTCAACACCTCTCTATATCTCTCTCTCTCCCTCAACCTCTCTCTATCTCTCTCTCTCTCTATTCTATTTCTCACTCCCTCTCTTTATCCTTCTCCATATCCATATCTCTCCTCTACTTCTCCCTCCATTTCCATCTCTCACCTACCCCATCTCTCTTCTTGTTTCTCTCTATCCCTCTCTCTCCCTCTGCCTCTCCCACTCTCTCCCTCGTCTCTCTATTCCTCTCCATCTCCATCCTTCTACCTCTCAATCCCTCTCCATCCATCACCCTCTCCCCTTCTCCCTCCCCATCCCACTCTTTCTTCATCCCTCCCCCTCTCCCTCTCCACCCCAATCTTTCTTCATCCCTCTCCCTATCCATATGACACTCCCTCTTTTTCTCTATCTCTTTCCGTCATCATGTCTCCCCATCTCCATCTCCCTCTACCCATATATTTCTCCGTCTCCCTATCTATTTCTCTCTTTCCATCTTTCTCCCTCTCTCTCTCTCTCCAATTTCTTTCCCTTTTCATCCCTCTCCTTATCCATCTCTCTCGCTTTTCCCTCTATTTTTGCCCAATAAATTGTTCGACGGCTTTTGAAGAGACGGACCTTTTTTCTGCACAAATTTATGGAATAAACAAAGAATTCAAATTCGATGAACGAGAAGCGTTTCTCTTCACGCCGTTGATAACTTACACTAGCGACCGTCTCAAAATGGACAAAAGAAAGGAATATATGGAAGACACAAGGAAGCACGGGAGACCCCGGGAACAAATTGAAGAAATATATTCCAGCGACTGAACATCCCACGGCCATCCATTTAAAGAACCATACTCAAGCATAGGGACATTGCAACACTGAAAACTGATTCAAGAATTGGAATGAAGCCAAAATTATCCCCAACTTGTTATTCAATATATTGCAAGGAAAGTTAAAGTTGCCCCATTCAACACTAAGAAGGGAATATGGCTGCTGATGGAGTGAAAAGGGTGAAAATATTCTTCCATCATAACCTTCACTGGTATCGGGTTAGAAAGAAGCCATGACTTCGCAAAACTCACATTGACGCAAGGATCACGTTTACAAATATGCTCATCGGGGGTAAAACAAGTTTTAAACAAAATATCTCGGAGTGGTCAAAATAAAATAAACTATTTAGCCATAATTGTAGAATATATGTTTCGCGGAAAGCTGATGAAGTTCCTCTTCCGATAAAAAGGTCTGCTGACCAAAGTCGCGTGCTCTCATTTATTCTGATTTATGATCTTAAGACCTTCAAAACTTTCAATAATTACCCGGCTAACCTTAGGAGGACTTTGACAATTATATTAATCGAAAGAGAATGTAAAACAACATAAGGGTTTTAAATTTTGTTAGAATCAGCAGAATAGTTATGATGTTATTGTCAAATAATTCACGGGCTAACCTTGGGAGAACTTTGGCAATTATATCATTCGAAAGAGGATGCAAAACAACATAATGGTTTCAAATATCGTTAGAATCGGCCAAATAGTTACAATGTTATTACCCCCCAAAAAAGCAAAACCGAGACCGACAGATGGATCGACGGACTGAAATAGTGAGATATAGAGTCGCACGCGACTAAGAACCATACCACCCGTAAAGCACGGTGAAGGTAGCATAATATGGTGATGCTATAGTGTTAATGATACAGGAGCACTTCTTAAAATCGATGAAACAATGAGGAAGGAAGATTATTTTGGATATTTTTAAAGAAAACCTACGCTCAACAAGAAAACGGAACATTAATCCACAATATACAGCATCTGTAGTCAAGAAATGGTTCGAAGATTCCAAAGTTAACGTTTAAACCAGCCAATTACAAAGCTCAGAGACTTGCAAAAATACTGTAAGAGGGAAATAAGACAAAACTTTAGAGTAGATTTGTTGTCGTTGTTGCCCTTGTTTCCCATGACCAGTGACCACTCCTTCCTTCGGCCACTTGAGGGATTAAGGAAGAGGGCCTTTGAGCATACAGCCTGTTGTACAGGCGGCTTCAACGTTACCACAGTTAAGTGATGCCACATCAGACTGTCCCGAGGGAACAAGTTAGAGTTGAGTGAGGCTGATGCATGCTGTGGGAATTTTATAGCTCCCCCCTTCCTGTGCTGGCGATCCATGCAGCAGTTGTGTGTTTATTCTCTTGCAATTTAATCTCACACAAATTGCATCCAAGTGTGGTACTCCCACACTATGATTGCATACAGGTTGGATAGGCATCATACCCACTTGGGCATGACTGACTACTCTCAACTCTTTCTCTTGATTACAGGAGGCCTAGAGTTAAAAGAGCACAGCCATGTTCGCTTGGCGACTTTAATGGATATTTAATAGAAAACTATAACAAACATTTTGGTTCTGTAATTACTAACAAAGGTAATGGACAAAAATATTATTTTTTCTGTTTATCTAAACCGTTCTGTGTTTTATTTTGTAATAATTAAATATATTATTTTGACGCCCGGAAAACATTAGATTATATTTAATTTTATTATGCTTGAAATGAATATACAACATTTGCTATATCACTGATATTAATCAAATATTCTGCTCCAAGCTGTAAACAATCCCTGGTTAATTTAATATTGGATACTAGACATCAAGAATGGGAATAATTCGATGAGATTCATTTATTAATATTTTTTATTCATTATAGAAAAAAGAAAAGAAGGAATTCCCGGGAAAAGTGTTTGAAAATACGTTCGTAAAGAAAGAGATGAAGTTAGGGGAACGTAAGGAGAACATCTTCCGACCGAACCGACGGAATCGACGATCTGGGAGGAATTCTGATATGAAAATTGGGGACCGTCCCCTCACGTCCATCGTGTTGAAGATCTCCATGATACTGTATCGCCATGTGGTATCAGAGGCCTTTTCCAGATCAAAAAAGCCTTTAGCCGAGTGCTGTCTACGGAGAATGGCTTCGCAGAAAGCATTTATCAGCCAAAACAGAGCATCCGACGTGGAGTGGAGCTGCGGAAGCAGCACTGTGCATAAGACAATGGCCTCCACTGTCCAATTTCTTTGTCAACTTACACTCAGAGGAGGTTAACGAAATTGGCTGGCCTTCTCCAACATTACCACGTGCATTGACTGCGAGTGAAAAACTCCGCCACGGACTTGGGGGCCGAGATTGCGGTTCCGTTCTCCTGAAGAACTGGAAGGGAGATCCGCGAGAACTTACCCCGGATCCTTTTGAGACGCTTTCCGGTAAGTGAAGGGACGTATGCCCGCCAAGAAGAGCGGCATACGTACTTCAAAACATACCGAAACCAAGCCATAACTCGACGAAATTCACGGATGCTGAAATCGTTTGGGTGGCGCTTATATCGCATGTAGATATATGACTTCTGTCTGAGGGTCGTCTACAACTTGGTCGGCCACCAAGGAAGCGGACAGCTTGGAAAACGTCCAGACGTTCCTCGTGTGAGTCAAACCTCTTGGTTAAAGCGCGTAGCCGTTTACTCATACAGGAAACTGTAACTTGGCGGGAAAGGAGGGGGAGCTAGTTTCATCCACTGCGGGGCGTAAGCCGGTAAGCCACCAGCTATACCAGGTTAGCGGCCATGGGGGTATAACCAGCCGAAGGAACTGAATGTTCACGGAATTGACCGTGCACGTGGGATTGGAGAGGCGTGAAGCAGAGTGGGCTTGCTTAACCTTTGAGGCATATGATGTCCAAGATCGCACATCGCGCCATAAGACCAGGTCCTTAGTGTCGCGAAAAGAGAGTCGGTAATCAGTATACAGCATGAACGGCCAGGACCTCTTCTCCAGAAGATACATGCCATATTGCTAACTAGTAAGTAGGGCGTGGCTCTCCGCAATTCAGACACTCGAGTATAAACAATAAGAACTTATCGTGTACTGTATTGGAATAAGTCAACCAGACTTTGGGTAGACCCGACTTTGCACGGATACTTGAGCGATTTGTGTGGCCGAAGTGGTTGCAGTTTTAGCACGGCTGCAGTTGCAGGAATGCCTTGACGCGGCAGCGATACCAACCGGCGCGTACCGACTCAGCGAGTCTGTCACGATCGAACGTAGCGTAGACAGAGGAGAGGGAGCAGCATCTGAAGATCTGTTGTGGTAGAACCAGAGAGTGGAGCCGAGACCTTTTGTTGTCCTGGTAGCCAACAAGGCAGTAAAGGCCTCTCTCCATAAGCAGTACAGCTCTATGCACTCAAGAGCAGCCGCATATAGGTGCTTAGTCCATTACACACAATGAAAGAATTATTGGGGCGTAAACCGCTCTTCCCATTAATATCGACCCAACATCCAGGATCCCTCAAATCCTACTTTTTTCTAACTGCGGTCTTAAAAGGTCTTGTTTATAGAGGAACCAGATCCTCTCATCTCACACGACATAAGGTAGCTGGTCAGGTTGTTAAGTATAAAGAAAATAGAGAGAAGAGAATGTCATAGAAAAAGGTGGGTGTTTAAAGGGACGAGGAATAAGCGAGCCGCCCCCGCAATCCCCGCCCAAGAGTTCAATTTAACCCACCAAGCGGGTTTTTCTCTATTTACTACGGGTCAAAAGGGCATTCAGTTTCTTCTGGATAAAGTGTTACAGTCTACACAGGGTATCCTCCTCCAGGCACTCGGATCGGGAGTCCGTGTTCGTCCTAGTTTCAGTTGTAGCAAAGGTTTTCGGTAGCTACGGCTATACCATCCACCTTCTTACGATTGAAGGAACTGTTGAAGGCAGGGACGGTTTTAGGTTGTACAGGGCCCTAAAATCAATCGGGGAGGAAATCATTAAAATAAAATTTCTTTTTAAACAAATTCCAATTTATTGATAATTATTAACTAGTCAAATGATAATTTTACAATTGAGTATTGCACATTTGTTTTTTGTTTTTTTAAGATTAACACTACAAAATAACTAAATAATAATAATAATAATAATAATAATGATGAAAAATAAAAATGATACAATGAGTGCGTTTTATCCACTGCAGGGAATTCGTCCAGTTCACTTCATTATATCTTACTAAAAAAAAATTCTAGCTTTTTTACTTGCAAACTCTTTGATGACATCAGTACAATTAAACACTTAATTTCTCATGTCCAATGCTCAAGAGAGTGAGTGAAGACAAACGGTCCTCCCCCATGGTGTTTCTTAGATAATTCTTGATTAGCTTCATCTTGAAGAATGATCGCTCACCAGTACAGTTTGTGGCAAAAATATAGAGATAGATTCTTAATACAATTTCAACATCATAAAATGTTTCTAGCATGTCATGTTTGTGTATTATCTCATACATTTCTACTTCAGGACTTTTTGCAGCCTTTGTGCCACCTGATGTAGTAGCACTTTCAGGAAAATCTCTTGGAAATGGAATGGATTTAATAACATGTGAACATTGCAAAAGCTCCGAATCCAACCCAGCCTCCAGGTTCTTAGGATATGAAGACACAAGCTTTTTAGCTGATGACTTAAGATCAGTGTTTGTTTTCTCTCGAAGGACACTGTAAGTAGCAATGCGTTGTTGCAGGGTAGCACATAGCTTGTCAATGATAGGCAAGAATACCATCGCTCTAAACTTCTCTCTCCTTGTCAGCGTAACATCCTTAGCGGAGACTAGTTCATCATGGTGATTCTTGCGCTTCCTAATATGCTGTGTGTTAGCGTAATATGCAGCATTACTCGTCATGTCACTGGGATCACATTTAGCCATAGTTTTTGCTTCAAAGTCATCGAACTGGGATCTCGGGCATCTAGCAAGTTGTAATAGAGACATTAGTAGTGTGAGAGCTGCATTGAGGCACAATCCAGAATTTTTTAACTGGATATTTTTACTCTGAAATCTTTCCAATACGGTATCACAAACTTCAAGGAGAAGCACTGTTTAAATTTGTTCCAAACCTTTCAAAAGACCACTTGCTTCAGCTCTTGTTTCAGCTGACTGGTGGTGATCTAAGATAACTCTGCTAGAATAATGATATTTTTTTGTATGCTCTATTGAAAGCAGCTACAGGGTCTGCTTGTGCTGACCAACGGGTGTCAGAAAGTATTTTAACAACTTGCAACTTCTTTTCTTTATTAGTCTGTAGTACCACACGATGTCTCCTCCAACGATAAGTAGATGTAACAAGAAAGGAGTACATATTTTGTATCGGAGCAAACAATGACACTGCAGCAGCAGAATGGCTTTCTGCAGCACACTTAGCTACCGAATTTATGGAATGAGCCATACATGGTATGTATTCAGCTTCACTACTTTCATTTTTTATCAATTACACAGGGGAACAATTTTGATCACATTTTCTGGTGACTTAGATTTATCTGCCAATTTTAATTCGTTTTTATCATGCTGATTTCAAATATATAATCCATTTTTACCTACATGCTATAGTTATTCTGTAGTTTCTATTACTCGTTTCCCCGAAAACTGCCCTACGGACTGAGAGAGAGGGTGCTTGTAGAAACTATATAATTCGAAGTACATAGTAGTAAGATAATAATAAGTGTTATTGTGGAAAATATTTATATTATTGTTTCTTTTTTCAGGTTTCATGTTAAAGTGATGGCTTCGTCAAGAGGAAATTGCGTTAATGATCCAGACACCTTCTGCTACATATGTGGCTGTTACATGCTACGAGGGGCGGTCAATATGTTTTGCGAATCGGTAGGGTAAAACAGAGGAAGGGGGTTGGCTGTTTGTGGGGGTGTTAGGACAAGTTATGACAAGTCAGGACCTGCAGCCGCACGCTCCTGCCTCGTCTATTTAAGAAGCAGTAGCTGATCGCAGATCGTCAGTCACAAATTTTTCAATAATGGAGAAGGTTGAACACTGCGCAGTGATCAAATTTTTGACCAAGGGAGGCAAGAATGCAAAAGAGATCCATGAAAGCATGGTTGCAGTGTACACCGACACCGCCCCTTCCTATGCAACCATTGCTCGCTGGAATAGGGAGTTCCACCATGGTCGTGAGTCCCTTGAAGATGATCCCGATCCAGGACGCCCGTCAGACGTGACCAACCAGTACAATGTGGCCCGTGTGGAGAGGATGATCCTCGAAAATCGACGGGTGAAAATCGAAGAAATCGAGCGAGAACTTGAAATATCACATGGAAGTGTTATCAACATCGTCCACGACAATTTGGTCATGACCAAGGTCTCTGCCCGTTGGGTCCCTAGAAACCTCACGAAACCTCACGCCCCATGATCGACTTCAACGTCTTCAAAGTTCGGAGGAGCTGCTGCTCTTGTACAACCAAGACCTGGCAGGATTCGAGTCACGCATAGTGACAGGTGATGAAACGTGGGTCCATCACTGGGATCCCGAGACCAAGCTCGAAAACATGGCCTGGAAGCACAGGGGCTTTCCGACCCCCATAAAGTTCCGGACCCAACCCTCAACCGGGAAGACCATGGCCACCATCTTCTGGGATTCTGATGGAGTGTTAATGGTGGACTATGCGCCTCGTAGAAGAACCATCACAGGCCGATATTACGCCGAGGAACTGGCTGGGTTGAAGAAATGCATCCGTCAGAAGCGGCGCGCCAAGTTGACATGCGGTGTCCTGCTCCTCCATGACAATGCCCCTGTCCACAAGGTCAGAGTTGTACAAGCTGCCCTGCGCGAGTGTGGATTTGAGGAGCTCAACCTTCCCGCCTACAGTCCAGATCTGGACCCTAGCGACTACTTTTTATTTCGCCAGCTCAAGGCTGCACTGCGTGGACGCCGGTTTGGGGACGATGAAGATGTCCAGCTCGCCGTTCAGGAGTGGATTGAACAGAAGTCTGGAGATTTCTTGTTGTCGGGAATTGAAGCCTCAGGGATAAGTGGCGCAAGTGTATTGAAGTCGAGGGTAGTTATATCGAAAAATAATAAAACACTTTTCTTCATATCTCGTTTCCTTATATCTGAATTGCAAAACTTATTGACCGCCCCTCGTAGTTCGTCAAAGATAAGAAGTGGGCCCCACATGCTGTTTGCCATAGTTGTGTGGAACATCTTAGTGAGTGGACGAAAGGAATTCCCATGTTGTGGCGAGAGCCAAAGGATTATGTATCTGACTGTTATTTCTGTCTGGTGAATACTAAAGGGATTGGCAAGAAAATCGGCAAAAGATCGACTACCCCAACATTTCCTCGGCGATCCGGCCAGTACCTCATTCTGAGTCTTTACCAGTTCCGATTTTCAGTGTATATGCTTTCTCCGAGGATGAAAATGATGTACCTGATATGGACGTTCACGGAATGGATTCCGAGTCTGCAGATTCATCATCAGATGCTGAACAGTCATTAGCTCCTCACTGTTGCAATCAAGAGGATTTGAATGACTTTATACGTGATTTGGCGCTCTCCAAGAAAGCTGCAGAACTTTTAGCCTCCAGGTTGAGTGAAAGACATATGATTGACAGGTCGGTACGGGTATCATATTACCGAACAAGGGAGAGTACATTTGTTAAGTATTTCTCTGAGGACAAACAATTTGTATACTGCTTCGATGTTCTTTTTCTGTTTACCGAGTTGGGACTTTGCACCTATAGCCCTACTGAGTGGAGACTGTTTTTGGATAGCTCCAAGCGTATCCTCAAGTGTGTCCTTTTGCATAATGGCAATGACTTTGGTACAGTTCCTCTCGGTCACTCTGTCCATCTGCGAGAAACTCAAGATGACATAAGAATGGTTATGGATCTACTTAAGTACCATGAACACAATTGGATTATATCTGTAGACCTTAAGATGGTCAACTTCCTCCTTGGCCAGCAGAAGGGATATACAAAGTTTCCATGCTATATCTGTATGTGGGACAGTAGAGCCCGTGACAAACACTGGTCCCAAAAGATTGGTCAGTTCGGGAACCTTTGGAAGTAGGAATGCCAAACATTGTTAATGAGCCAATCGTAAGTCGAGAGAAGATCGTTTTTCCTCCAATTCGTCTCAAACTGGGGTTGATGAAGCAGTATGTCAAGGCGTTGAGCACTGACAATGATTGTTTTCAATACATAGTATCGGCGTTTCCTGCTTTTTCCTACGAAAAAATAAAAGCAGGAGTATTTGATGGTCCCCAAATCCGAAGACTTCTGAGTGATTCTAGATTCGTGAACACCATGAATAAAAAAGAGAAGGCAGCCTGGCTATCATTTTCTGCCGTTGTTCGTCGTAACTTCTTGGGAAACAAAAAAGCGCATAACTACGAGGATCTGGTTACTAATATGCTTTTAGCATATTGTGATCTAGGATGCAACATGAGTGTGAAGCTGCATTTCTTAAATAGTCACCTCAACCGATTCCCAGAGAATCTGGGAGCCGTGAGCGACGAACAAGGGGAACGCTTCCATCAGGATTTGATGACGATGGAAGAGCGCTACCAAGGTCACTGGGATAGACACATGGTGGTGGACTACTGCTGGACGATTAGAAGAGATCAGCCAGAGAAGACTTATAAGAGAAAGAGTTACAAACGCAAGTATTTGCCCGATTGAAATCAAGAAGAGGTCCTCCAGCCTGATGTACGGTCATTAATAAATTAGCATCCTAATGTGTAATTCAAGTTTCTTCTCATATGCAATAAAATGTTTGTGCAAAAAAAACTGCTTTATTATAAATAACGCAAAAGGATGATTCAAAATTACTTCAGGGTATGATGATAGGCGTGATAAAATGAAAATTATTATAATATTAGTTATTGATATTACGAAAAATCTGTAGCATTTAGAGAGAATCTGATTTCAGATTTGAATTCAGTATGCTCGAATTAGGTAGGAAAATGTACTTTTGTCAATTCACCAAATACATTGTTCCACAGTGTTATCTGTTGGGTCCCCTAATATTTACCGAACATGTTGCTGGCGTTGTCATACGACTGTCCTCGGCACTCGACAACTGGAATGTTCTTCTCTCTAATAAAATCAAGAACAGTTGAAGCAATATATCTACAAGTGTAGCTTATCATGGGAAGGAACTGCAAAAACGTTTCAACTGGACCTGTAGTAGGCAGTACAGAAATTGAGAAGTACTTTGCTGTTTTTACTTCATCTGTTATTATGAAAATAACGTTTTTCTGCCATAATTACAATGATTTCCTGAGGAATGCTATTGGACAAGTAAGAACTATGACGATTACCTTTATTTGCGTGTTTCTTAATACATACTCGTATATGCTGACAAGAAACTGTCGTATATGCTCAGCAGCTCTAGAATCCCAAGATAGTTTCCATTGTGTACTGATCCAATTATCTCATTTTTACCTTTAATGGCTAATTCGCGTTCACAAGGTAGCTTTAAAACATCTACACACCTCCTCATTACTGCTTGCCAGTACTCACATTCACTTTCATATTGTTGTACTAGATTAGAGTCAATATGGGGACTCACAGTCTTTCGATATATCAGTTCAACCATACTTTTCCTGTGCTGATCTGACCTACCATGAGATTCTATTGTATACCTAGCGTTCTTCCAGTCATTGAAGCCAATTGTGAATGAGCTTTTCCCCTTTGACATAAGCTTGCAATAAAAACAATACACTTTACCAATTGTTTTACAGTGACAGAGCCATTTAAGATTAATTTCTTGGCCAGATAATGAATGAGTTCAAGTGAATAATATCTTTGTACAGGTACAGGTTCTGTTTAGCTCTTTCACGACTGACTCTTTGAAGTCACCATCGCAATGTCTACATTCTGCACTTCCCATTTTCAACCAATAGTCACACACATTTCCAGCAATTCTTTTACACCATAATCCCAAATCAGTTTCAAATCCTTTTTCAGTAACTGTATTCATAACTTTCATTTCTTCTTGTGTCTCCTAGTTTCCAATGTGTTCAGGTTCAATTGCGCTAACTACACTAGGTTCAGTACTAGTTGTGGCTTGACTGGCTTCTCCAGTTGTTTTAGGCGTAATCGGTGTCTCAACTGATTAGGATTCAATTTGAGTTTGTCATTTTGCAGAATCAGATACTGTAGGGTATGTCAACCATCGAGTTATTTTGGGGTGGTGGTGGGGGGGGGGTTATTCTTCTCATGATTCCTTTCTTTTCTCGTCGTTTAACAGCACCAGTTTATACTTTCTCCCTTCATCACGATCACGACTTGTTGATTTCTCCATTGTACCTCAGTGCAGCCTCACTGCCTTATCCCAAAACAGTAAAAACATTAGTAGTAATACCTTTTAATTATTATATATCTATAAATAAATAATTATATATATACTCGTATATATATATATATATATATATATATATATATCCCAAAGTACCGCAAGAAAATTATGAAAATAAATCCATTAAACCACATTGAAAAAGAAAACGGAATAATTTTTCCTTGCAGTAATATTTTTATTAGCTTTTTTCGAAAAAAATCCGTGCAGGAAAGCGATTCAAACCAGGCACATTGAGGCCGCGAGCACCGCTTTGATCATAGTTAAAAGTATGCCGTTAGTACACAATGCGCCGCGCAAATTGTTGGAGAGCGATCGGAACATATGGAAATCCGATGGATCCAAGTATGGCGAATATAGAGGATGCGGCAGGATTTCCCAATTAAGCGTTTGGATGGCTTCTTTTGTCATATTGGCAATATGAGGACGAGCATTGTCGTGTTGCAGAAGGACTCCATAACGTCGATGAGGTCGCTTTTCATGAATAGCTTCGGAGAGTCGATACATTTGTTGAACGTAGTGTTCTGCATTGACAATCTCGTTGTTTGCAAGGAGCTCATAAAGAATGATGCCTTCACAATCCCACCACACACACGGAATCGTCTTTCGTGGATGAAGTCATTGCTTTAATCGCGGAAGTGGTTTTTTATTGGGGCTAAGCCATTGTTTTCGATGGTTCATGTTGTCATAAACACATCACTTTTCGTCGCCAGTGATGATGCGGTGTCGAAATCTTTCCTTATATCCACGAGTAGCCCTGTGACGAGCAATCAAACCTGCGGCAATCGTCGAGCATTGAAGTTTGTTGCTTTCGCTCAAAGCCTGCAGATCCCATGCACCGAGTTTTTGAACTTTCCACATTGAATGAAGGTGGTTTACTCCAGTTTTCTGATCACACGCCAATTGTACAGCAAATTCTCTAGTCGATCGACGAGGATTTTTATGAAGAAGGTCGTTCAATCGATCTCCATCCAACTTAATGGGGCAACCAGAACGTTCTTCGTCATTAAGGTTGAAATGACCGTTTTTGAAACGTGAAAACCACCATTAAGCTGTCCTTTCTGATAAAGCATTCTCTCCGTACACAGTACAAATATCGCGACGAGCTTTGGGTGCGTTTGTATTGTTCCCGTCTCGATTGAAAATTAATAACAAGTATCGAAAATGCGCGTTTCTTTCAACTTGACATTCCATTTTGAGGGTACAGAACAAAAATTAAATTAACACAACTTTTAAATAAATCGCAATGACTTATTACTCAACTTCAAGACGTAGCCTAAGCAAAAGCCTAATAGTCTACTCTGTTAAGAGACGTAGCCTAAGCAAAAGCCTAATAGTCTACTCTGTTAAGAGACGTAGCCTAACTTTTGCAAATTTTGCTCTCATTATTTATTATGGTTTCTTAATATGTGCACAAATCACGTCGTCAAAAAATTAAATCAACACAACATTAAAAAAAACGCAAGAACTTATTCTTCAACTTAATATATTATTGGAAGATACTGGTAAACCACAATATTTGAATCAAATTTTATTTATAACTATCGGACTCTCCAGATTGAAAATGGCATGTTGCCGAAACTAGTCTGATAGTTATAAATAAAATCTTGATTCAAATATTGTGGTTTACCATTATCTTCCACACACATACACACACACACACACACACACACACATATATATATATATATATATATATATATATATATATATATATATATATATATATATATATATATATATATATATATAGTACAAACCAATGGAAAAACACAATAACAAGACAGAGAAATACCGATAAAAAGATCATTAGGCAACTAATAACAGACATATGCATCCCAAAAACGAGATACACACAACAACGCGGTGTATATGAATGGAAATGGTGGGTGAAAAAATAAAGAGCATTTTAAAGGATTATCATTAGAACGAAAACATGAAGGGCTAAGAGTTAATCCACGATCATAGCAGAGACACGTGGTGGGGAGGCAATGCGAATGATATTACACTAATAAAGAGTGACAACAGGCTACATTATGAAGTTATTTCATTTAGTACAAGTTTTTTTTAAACAGGGTCGAGTTTAAATAAGCCAGGGGAGATATTTATATTAGGCAACATGAAATAACCTCATAATGCAGCCTGTTCTAATGATAATCCTTTAAAATGTGTTTGTTTTTTTACCCACCATTTCCATTCATATACACCGCGTTGTTGTGTGTATATCGTTTTGGGGATGCATATGTCTGTTATTAGTTGCCTAATGATCTTTTTATCGGTATTTCTCTGTTTTGTTATTGTGTTTTTCCATTAGGCGTTCCTTTCGTATAAGGTTGTCTTCTCCATTTTCATGCTATTCCTTGAAAATGAACTTGCAAATATAGTTCGAAAGTGCTTGGATGCATCTTTACATTTTCCTGTGGGTTAACTTTCATATTATTGCTTTCCTCACGTGCTACTTTGTGAGTTTTTTATTATATATATATATATATATATATATATATATATATATATATATATATATATATATATATATATATATAAGAAAATTATTGCAGTAACGCAATTAATTATGCGGTTAAAAGGCTATTTTTTGGCAAACCAGTCTTCCTCAAAGCCTTCGGAAGGAGCTCTTCTCACATACACGAAAAGGTAGCACTTAAAATAGGCGTTCTCTCAGATAGCCAAAAAACTATCAGCTACTGCTTCTTAAATAGACGAGGCAGGATCGTGCGGCTGTAGGTCCTGACTTGTCATAATTTGTCCTAACACCCCCACAAACAGCCATCCCCCTTCCTCTGTTTTACCCTACCGATTCGCAAAACTTATTGACCGCCCCTCGTGTATATATATATATATATATATATATATATATATATATATATATATATATATATATATATATATATATATATATATATCATTTATTAATCATTCAATATTCATCATTAAATAAGGAAATAGTCCCTCAAGCTTCACTAAAACTAAAATTATAATAAAACTAACTAAATAAATAAATAAAACTAATACTACATTGGCTAAACAAGCAAGAAGAACAAGAAATAAGCAAGAGATCAAATATTCACCAGGTGAAATCTGCAACTAGTATATATTTAACTTATGGCAAGAAGACTGGTCTAAGAAAAATGGGGATATACCAATAATAAAACCTCACTTAGGAAACTGGAAACATACATATAGGACTTCCCGCCTCAGCCGCTTATCGTTTTTCCCGCTGTCAGCAAATCCTCTCTATGTTTCCTTCGTAACTTCTCTCGCATTCGCTCTCACTTTGATCGCCAAAGTCTTGAGACTGGTGTTCATGCCTTCATCACCTCACGACTTGACTACTGTAACTCTCTGCCTGTGAATCTGCCATCCTCCTCTCTCCGCCCCCTTCAACTTGTACAAAACTATGCCGCCCGGCTTCTCCTCCGTTGCCCTAGCTTCTCTCCCTCAAAACCCTTGCTGCATGAACTGCACTGGCTCCCTGTCAGATCCCGTACTCACTTCAAGATACTTCTCTTCACATTTAAGGCCCTAAACAACAAGGCCCCGTCTTACCTCTCTTCTGCCCTCTCGCCACGCCATGTCCCTCGGGCCCTTCGGTCATCACATGCACCTCTTTTGAATATTCCTCGTTCATCCCTCTGCTCAATGGGGGACTGCTCCTTCTCAATCTGCGCCTCTAAGTTGTGGAATGCTCTTCCTGCTGAAATCAGGTCTTCTCCCTCTCTTACCACATTTAAGCATCTCCTGAAAATGCATCTTTTCACTATTGCCTTCTCCCCCCTCTTGAATTTCCATTGAATTTCCATTCTCATCTCAATACAACGTGCGCTCTGGGAAGGCCTCAGGCCTTTAAGAGCGCATTACAAAAGACTTATTATGATTATTATTATTATTATTAATTAAGTAGCCCTAGTTTAAAAGGAACTCTCTGTGACTATCACATGGAGATAGCGGCGTATATCAGTTTAAGGAGCGTGGACGGAGTGAAGTTTACGATCACTGCGGCGTCCCGCAGTGACGCCCGCAGATGTCCCGGCTCCTGTAAACCTCACTCGCCTCAACACTCAATACGCCGATGATTTCACCCTGATAATCCAGTGTCCTTGGCGTAACGCGTCTATGCAATCTCATATGACGGCTGCATAAATCGAAAGATTAAATATTTGCGAGGCCAAATGGAAAATAAGAACAAACATGGAGAAATTCAAGGTCGTTTTCTTTGAAAGGAGACTGCTTTCAGACGTCCGGGTGGGGGATCGGCGCTATCCCTACACCACCGTGTGCATCATACTCGGAAGGAAGATTACTTCATCGGCGTACAGGAAGCACGTCGAATTTCGAAAGCCACAGCCGTAGTCAGAAGTCTATATATGTTCCGAAACCTCCGTGAGAGCAATGAGAGGAAGATCTAGAATGCAATTTTAAGATCGGAAAAGAGGAGACTACAAGTCGTGCAGAATAAATGCGTGCACCTAATTATGGGTACGCGCAGAGGGGAAAGAAGACGCTAAGAAGAGCTGCACAGGGAGGTGGGGTTAAGTACCATTACCGTAGTCATTGAAGAATGGATTAAGAATATGCAGGAACTGGTTAATCATGAAATGAATGATGAAAACATTCAACGTAAGAGCCAGAAGCCACGTCAGATTTCCAAGCTCCGCTAGCCTCGTGGCTAGCAGAGACGAAGTGCGGTTCTACGCATGATAAACTATGATAAAAATCCCTCAAATAATATCAAATGGCTTTATCACTGAATAAGAACTTTCTCAATTTTGAAAAACTTTAACAAAATATGAAAAATAACACCGATTATGACTATATATACCCGAATATGTCAAGAAGAAAGATAAATGAAGATACAAAATGCACCAAAATACACACCTGACAAATTAATGAAAAACAAAATAGTATATAATAGATAGTGATTAGTAAAATCATAAAAATAACAACAAATGCTCATTTTATATACAAGGAACATTAAAGATTTTTTAAGAGAAATGGCTTAAACGCAATAAAAACAATTAAATCTAAAAAACAACCACTCAAAATACAGAAAAACAAAGAAATAATGAAAGTGATAGGCCTGATCAATAGGCGCTTTGCATCCCTTTGCAAATATCTTACACTACCTGTCTTTTCACCACTTTTATTTCTTTTTGTCTATCCACACATGCTTTGTCCCCAACACACACACACACTCACACACACACACACACACTTACATTAATCCGTAATTCGTAAGTGGAACTAGCTAGAATTAGATTAGAGGTGACCAATCTAACTCACTATAAGAGTGCAATGTCAGGTGTGTCACACTTTCATCTCTGTAACACATTATATATTTGAATGAAATAAATGTAAGGATAAACTGCAAGAAATAAAAATGAGGCTGAAATAACAGAATTTACCAATTACATATGAAAATAGGATTAATAAAAATACTCCCAACCATTTGATAATGAATTTTTGATATTAAATAAAATTATTTCAGAAATAAACACACACAGGCTGCAACTTTATAATATACACCATGAGTATAATAATAATAATATTAATAATAATAATAAAATAATAATCATCATCATCATCACTAACTCTATAATATAAGAATGGGATTTTTTGATTATTTGAATAATAATTTCATCTTAGTTTGGTTATGACTTATGTTTTTTTATCAAAGATATTTCTAATAATTCTTTTATAATATCAAAAAACAAAATCGTGAAGTTCAGAAATAAATATAAATATCGAAATTTTGTGAATTTTTTAAAACCCAAAGAATTACAAATGGTGAAGTTCAGAAAATTTATTTTTAGATATCTTCTTCTATAACTATATTTTAGCACCGTGATATTTTGAAAGGTGGGAAATTTAGTTTTGAGTTCCTTTTTAAAGATTATTATAATTGGCGAAGTTCAGAAAATGTATAAAAATTTAACCATGGCTGCTTTTTACTAGATTTTATATTTTAATCTTAGTAGCGAAGCGCAAGCTCCCGCCGTAGGGAGGATGGCGAAGCCATTGCCTGGAATTAATAATAATAATAATTATTATTATTATTATTAAAGTAAAACAATAACAATAGATGTAGTAAAGGTAGCAATTAAAGTAGTAGTAGTAGAAGGAATGGAGATAATAGTAATAAAGAAAATAATAAATATTTTGTATTATTTCCTTTTACCAAAATAATATGAATATACCAAATAGAGGATAATGGAACATGCAATAGATAAATTAATAATTTTTAATATTTCACATCTTGAAATAATTAAAGACTTAGGACTTAAAAAACTTACCCCAATTATATGACCAATTTCTCAGAGGGTGTTTTGAATACCCCAAAATACAATTATCTATTCATATAATAAATCTAATTACTAATATATATATATATATATATATATATATATATATATATATATATATATATATATATTGCATGAAAGACTCGACGTATAGGTGAGAATGGATGGGGAGAAAGAAAAGTCCAGACACTACACAGAGCTCTTCATTGACGTTTCGCCTCTGAGGAAGCCAAGAGGCGAAACGTCAATGAAGAGCTCTGTGTAGTGTCTGGACTTTTCTTTCTCCCCATCCATTCTCACCCATATATATATATATATATATATATATATATATATATATATATATATATATATATATATATATATATATATGTATATATATATATCAAAATAAATTTTATAACAAACAATATTTATAATAAATTGACAAATATAAATAAATTATTAATATTTTATAAGAAGATAAGATTAAAAAGTTGCAATTTTAATTGTTCACATTTAAACAATTCATACAACTTCGCTTTCTTCTTTTGCAAATCCACAGCAACGGGGGAATTCCAGAACTCATTAAAAATAATTAAACGCCGGAACAGATCACGAAATCTGATAATCTAACGAAAACTGTCTATCAAGGTTGTTGTTTCACCCATGACATAATATGTATTTACATTTATTGGATTCCTAAGTTGTTACACACAGTGTGCTTAGTGTGTTACACACTCATAGTGCACTCCACTCCAACAAATTAATCATTATAGGAAATTCAACGTTATATATGAGGGCGCGGGGCCCTAGGCCATGTCCTACTCCGAAAATTCGTTCTGCCTGCAGCCCTTTTTAGAATCGCTCATATTATTATTATTATTAAATCAAAGTGGGGGTGCATGTGCGGGAAGGACGATAGGGTGTGTGGAGAGATAGAGAAAATAGACAAGTGGAGAAGAGAGAAAGAAGTGTGGTAGAGGTGCAAAGAGATGCCTAGGGTCTGGTGATCAGACTTGTCACTTTTATTTATTTTTTTGGTTGCGTGAATTCATTGTTGTTGTACATATTAGATTTTTTGTAATAATTATAAAAAATATAATTATTATGGCGTTCAAGCCCTTTGTCTTGGCAGCTTTAGTTTTTATTGATTTATGTTGTGCATTGCTTACTTTGTATATGTTTTAAATACGTTTAAGTGCGTGCTTATTGTTTTGTTTTATTGTGTGTGTGTGTTTTAATAGTATTTTTTTGTTTCTTCTTTTGATGTTTTCTTCTTTGATGTTCTCGTCGTAATCGGGAGGGAGGGTTTCTTCATCTTGGTAGGGTAGTCTTGTTCGGTAGGTTGTTGTGGTAATTTCGAGTTCTTTTGTTCTTATTTTTGTCTTCTTTTTGTCTTCACAGGTATTTTTCATCTCATTTTACGCATAGAACGGTACTTCGTCTCCGCCAGACACTCGGTTGGCGGAGCTGGGGAATCTGGGGCGACAATCAGCTCTTCTGTTCTGGTTAATTATCTGGGTGATTTCATCACTCAGTTCACGATTAACCAGAACCTGCATTTTCCGGGTCCGTTCTTCTATGACTTTGTTAATGGGAATTATCCCCGCCTCTCTGTGCAGGTCTTCTTGCCGTCTTCTTTCATGCCTGCGTGTACCCGTGATTAGGTACATGCATTTATTTTGCACTACTTGAAGATTCCTCTTTTGTGTTTTTGAGACACATGAGAGGGTGGAGGCGGGGTAGAGCAATGTAGATCTTACAAGGGCATTGTAGATTTTCTTCTTGTTGCTTTCACGTAGATTTCTGAATCTATATAGAGTTCTGACAGCGGCCGAGGCTCGAGAAATTCTTTCTTCGACGTGCTTTTTGTACCCGGTAGAGGTGATTTTCATACCGACTACATTGCATTCGTTGGTGTAGGGGTATCGCGTATCCCCCACACGCACGTCTGCCCTTGAGGTGCGTCCGATGAGGACCACCTTGAATTTCTCTTGGTTTGTTCTTATTTTCCACTGAGCCTCGTAGTTGTTAAGGTTCGCGATTTCCATCGCTGTCATGCGAGCTTGCCACGGCGCATTCCTCCATGGAGATACGATTATCTGGCTGAAATCATCGGCGTATTGAATATTGAGGGAATTGGGGTACACAGGGTCTGGGACGTCCGCGGTGTATATCGAGTAAAGGGTGGGGGACAGACACCTTCCCTGCGGGAGGCCCGAGTGAGCGGAAACTTTGGTCCGTCCGTGCACCCTAGACTGACATACGCCGCTCTCTCCAT
This sequence comes from Ceratothoa steindachneri, assembly GCA_963969495.1. Taxonomy (NCBI): domain Eukaryota; kingdom Metazoa; phylum Arthropoda; class Malacostraca; order Isopoda; family Cymothoidae; genus Ceratothoa; species Ceratothoa steindachneri. The sequence continues at coordinate 131,934,752 of OZ018323.1, forward strand.
GACGTAGTCACAGAGAGTTCTTTCCAAGTTTTCACTTAGACCTAGCCGTAAGATCTTATACTGCATGCCCCGCTGCCACACCTTATCAAACGCCTGTGATACATCCGGACAAACGATATCCACATAACTCCTGTCCCGTTTGGCTTGGGAAAGTTTTTCCGTTATGACATTGATTGCCATTTCCGTACTTCGCTTCTTTCTAAACCCAAATTGACATGGGTTGTAGAAGGAGTTTTCTTCCAGGTGAGACACCAGTCTCCCGTTGAGGATCTTCTCAAAGAGTTTCCCGCCAAATTCCAGGAGTGAAATTGGGCGGTAGCTCTCTCTCAACGTAGGGTCCTTTCCGTGCTTGGGCAAGATGATCATTTTTGCCGTCTTGTAAGCATCTGGAAAGTACCCTATATTCAGACATGCGTTGAAAATTTGTCTCATTCCTTCGATGATGTTGGCTGGTGCCTTTTCGAAGTTAAGCTTCGTAAGCCCCGATTGGCCTGGGGCTTTTTGTCGGAATGAGCGGAGTGCGCCAAGGATCTCTTCTTCGGTGATCTCGGTGTCTCCGTCACGCAGTCTATCCACCTGGTGATGAGGATGCGTTCGATGTATTTCCGTGTTAAGCTCGTCTACGATGTTGTTTTCGAACTCTATATCAAAATCTTCGTTTTCATCTTCCGATATGCTGAAGATTTTTTCCCAATAACACCGGGATATCACTTCGATGTTATTTTCTGCAGTTTCCATGGATCCATCTTCTTTTTGGATTTCCATTTTCTTCTTTTTTCCAGATGATCCTCTGAGACTTTTGACTTTCTTCCAAAAGTCCTTGGGGGATGCATCTTGATCGAGGTTCTCGATCGCATCGTCCCATTGTCTCTGTTGTTGTTCGAGGATCAACTGGTTGAGCTCTTCCTTGATCTCTCTACTTCGTTGTAGCGAGTCAAATGTTGCATTTCTTATATTTAACTCGTACATAACTCTCAATTCTCTGTATAGGTCTTTCATGTACCCAGTCCACCTGTATGAGGAGATGGTTTTATACTGGGTTTTGGGGATGCAAGCCCTATCTGCAATAATTAGATGTTTGTTGAGGTCGTCGAGTGCCTCGTCTATCTCCTCGAGAATTGCCTCGTCCAAATCTGGTGGGTGATAGGCCTCGAGGAGATCAGCGTACCGTGCCCAGTCGGCTCTCCTGTAGTCTTTTCTGACTAGAGCTGGGACTTGTATAGGGTTCCTATTGATGGTAAGTAGGATCCCTATATGATCACTACATGGTACCTGGACCGGTTCCATGTAGTAATTGAACGGCAGCTGACGATTAGCCAGACAAATGTCTGGCTTTGTGGCACTTCTTCCTCGAGTATAGGTTGGGAAGTCCGGGCCTATTCTATGGACCATGTTTCGGTCCATCATAGTATCCAGGCACCTTCCGATTCCGTTGAAGGTCCTGTACCCAGAGTCCCGACATCTGGCATTAAGGTCCCCCATTAATATGGTGGGGGTCCTTCTGCCAAATAGGCCAGAGAGAGAATGAATTGGTAAATATTCTCGTCTCGGCGGCTGGTACCCGGTGGCGATGACCAGCTTTCCTATATCGAGTTCGACCTCTATTGCAAGATAGGATTCTTCCAAGTTTCTTATGGGTTTATACTTGATCCCTCTTTTGATGGCGATGGCGGCACCGTCGTACCGCTCTTGAGAGTAATTCGTGACTAACACGTCGTAGTTCCAGATCTTAATTTCGGAACTACGAGTGTCAATCCCATGTTCAGAAATCAAGATGACATCTGCATCTATTTCCCTGAACACGTTTCCGTAGAGAGTTCTTTTTGTTGTCCAGCCATTGGTGTTAATTTCCATGATTCTTAGTGAGTTCCGCTCCATGGTGAGATGAGTTACCTGTGTTTTTTCTTAGTTTTCTTACTCTTGGGGGCCTGTTGGGCGGGTCTGGAGTGCCCAGGCTTTTCCTTCTTCGGGGGAGGACTAGGAGTCTTTGACCGACTCTTCGTCGCTCTAGTGCGAGTGCATGGGCCCTCGTCACTATCCGAAGATGTGGATTCTTGTTCTTCTTCATCGTTGTCGTCATTTAATTCATTCTCTTCTTCGGATTCCTCCGATGGGGGAGATTCAATGACTTGTTTAAGTCCTGTGGCTTTTGCTTCGCTGTTATTGTTCCTAATTTTGCTGTCTTTGAATGCCCTGGAGCATTCTGGGTCATCAGGAACGATGATGGAAGGTGAGTTGTTGGCCTTTAACAGCGCGTTCAATACCCGGTTGTAGCATCCGGGTTTGACCGCGTTTGCCACGTTTGCATGAGTAATGCAAATTAAGATTTTTGCACTTAGGTCGTTCGTGAAGACCATCTGTGAGGGAGTTGCCATTGTTGAGGCGATCCCTTCGCTTTTCTTTACAGTGCTCGCGTAGGTACAACTTTTCTTCTTTTTTTTCTTCCTCTTCCTTTTTTCGAATTATGTCTTTTCTTTTGGAGCAGTTCAGGGCCATCGTTCAGTGGGGCCCCTTGCAATTCATGCATTTCTTCTCTGTGCTTTGGCAGGCGTCATATCGATGACCCTGTGTGGCACATTCCTTGCACCAAGTTGTGCCTTTTGGGGGACAGTTCGCGGTGGTATGCTTTTCCAGTGCATAACATACGAAGCACATTTGGATATTGTGGTACTTCTCGTGTTCGATGTTTGAGCCTGGGATCCTCATATTAAAAACAAGGAATCCCTCGGTTGCCGCCTTGTGGGCCATTTCGGTAGTCTGAAAAGTAACCTTGAAGACGTGGGTGTGATCTCTGAATTTAATCACCTCCCTTATCTTCGCCCATGTGTGGTTTTTCTCAATTTCCGATTTCAGATCTGCGGGGGAGTTCTCGCCAACCCAGCTCTCCACCTTTGAGTTTGATCAAGGCGATCCTTAAATTCGCAAATAAGGATTCGAACACGGTCTTCTTTTCAGGGGTCTTCTTGCCAGCTAAGGTCCGTAGGGGGACCCTCTTAGGGAAAGCCTCCATCGTCGTCGACGTCTTCTTTCTTCTTTCTTGAATTTCTTTTCTTCCTTTGTGTAAAAATGTATGTTAAATGTTATAGGTGAAAAAAGTGATAAGTGGTAAAGGAGGTAAAGTTAAGGGTTGGGTTTGACTTTGACGTGAGAAGAGTTCTCCCGTCCAGTTTCCTGTTGTTTTCCCGCTCGGATGGTGCCGGGATGATGGGTGATGATGGATGGGGGATGGTTCTCGAGTGGGGACCTCAGAGGGTTGAGCTTGGTGGACTTAATACATAGCGGCCGAATCAACGACCGCTAAGTTTGTGCCAGCCCCTCACGGGCACGTAGGCCAAAACTGCATCCAACTACATAGAGACGGGTGTAACTCCCTCTATGATTCTGGCTGGGTCCCGCGGGCGATGAGGATTTCTCCTCCGTCCGGGACTCACAGTTTTGCCCCAGATTCGAGAAAATTTCTGACTTGTGCTTCTGCTGTGGGATAGGCCTCAAACCAGTTTCCACGCAAGCCCTTAATTATGCCGGACCAAGTGGCCGACATAGTTAAGACGAAATTAATGAAGGGCAGTCATCCGAGCAGGTTCCCACGCAGGGCGGTGGACGGGTGCAATGAAGTTTTTTAGGCCATCATTTTTCTTCTACTTCGCTGCGAAAAGATATATTAAATCTTTGCAGATCGACTGGGATCCTAAAGACTCCCAGGACAGTCGCGTTCTTAGTTGGCGAGGCTCAAAAGTCTTTCCTTCTTTAGCACGCGTGAGTTTAAAACGCTCTTCAAAAGGTAGTGAGGCAATGCTACAGTGTACGAAAAATTCGCCCAGCGCTCATATTATTGTTTATATGTTCAGATTATTTGTCTAAAAAAAGGTTATATATGTATATATATATATATATACATATATATATATATATATATATATATATATATATATATATATTTATATATATATATATATATATATTATTATTATTTTTCTTTTTTAATGACGAACTGTTATATATTTTGGATTACTCGCATGCGTATAAATATGTACGTGCCTCATATGTGAGGCTTCATTGTCAATCCTATTTCGCCTTGCAGATAAGGACAGAAAGAACAGTCAACAGTAAGACAGTAAAAAGGTTCGAGGAAGGGTAAGCTAATGTAGACCCAAACATGTCGGCCAGCCTCAAAATACCCGACACATGCTTAATCGAATTCATTGCGCCTAAGCTTAACGAGTCTCCGCCCAATAAAGAATCCGTGAATCGGCCTTGCAGGATTTCCTTTTCCTACGGGTAATCAACCGATCCTATTACCCAGCCTACAACACTAAAATCAAACGAGAGGATAATTTTATCCAATTGGAGTCAGGCCAAGGTTAGTGCTCTGTAACCAATTGTCCCCAAATGCGGTACATTCATTGAAGAAATTCGTACCCGGCAACAGGGCCTTAACCTCTCCTATAACCGGCAACTTTGAGTTAACCCCCTATCCCCTCCCTATATGCTCTCTTCGTAATTTTATATGCCTATCTTTGCGTGCGGGTGGAAAGTGGGTGTAAACACATTCAATAGATCTTCATTAATAATGCAAAGAGGGATTGAGTCTTCCGTGGATTCACTTTCCCGCGTGACGTCTTGGCGAGAGTTCTTTGCTCCCTCGTCGCAGATCAATTAATGATCAGAAGGGTTCTCCTTGGAGGCGACTTTTCTAGCCAGCCTCGGCGTTGTGGACCTTATCTATGGTGGTCAGTTGAGCGACACTAATTCCGATTTAAGTCCATTTCTTCGAAAACTTATTCGAATGTAATAACTTCGAAAGAAAATACTTCGAAAAGCAAAAACATCAAAGCACTTCATTAAAGGCTAACATTTAAAGAGGAAAAGCTAATGATATTCAATTTTAAGGAAAATTTTAATTACGTACAGAATGTAACTTTTGGGAAATATACATTTATAATTTACATTTACTTTTGTGAAATATACATTTATTCGGTATATATTTTATGGAACGATCTTAAAAACTATCCTAAACTAACCAATTTCGAATAATTTATTGATTGTTTTTTTTAGGGTTTCAAAATTTTTGTTTTTCCAAGTCTTTCAAAGTTTCAGAATTCGAAATGTTTTGGAAGGTTTTATTTTTGAAGTGTTTGTAAGCAACTGATTCCGTTGACTGGAATAACTGAACTCGCAACGGCCTCTTTCACCCGAAAGAACCAAGTCGAAAACTACAAGTGAGTTTCCTTCCCGAAATTGTTGATTATTTGACACTTTCCACTAAGATATCTCACTCACATTTGACCGTATTCACTAAGATATCTCACTCACATTTGACCCTATTCATATGTGACCCTTTTAACTACGACATCTCACTCACATTTGACCCTACTCACATTTGACCCTTTTCACTACGACATCTCACTCACATTTGACCCTATTCACATTTGACCCTTTTCACTACTACATCACTCTAATTTGACCCTTTTCACTACGACATCTCACTCACATTTGACCCTATTCACATTTGACCCTTTTCACTACGACATCTCACTCACATTTGACCCTATTCATATTTGAACCTTTTCACGATGACATCTCACTCACATTTGACCCTTTTCACTACGACATCTCACTCACATTTGACCCTATTCATATTTGATGCTTTTCACTACGACATCTCACTCACATTTGACCATGTTCACATTTGACCCTTTTCACGACGACATCTCACTCACATTTGATCCTATTCATATTTGACCCTTTTCACTACGACATCTCACTCACATTTGACCGTATTCACTACGATATCTCACTCACATTTGACCCTATTCATATTTGACCCTTTTCACGACGACATCTCACTTATATTTGACCCTATTCACATTTTACCCATTTCACTACGACATCTCACTCACATTTGACCGTATTCACTACGATATCTCACTCACATTTGACCCTATTCAAATTTGACCCTTTTCACGACGACATCTCACTTACATTTGACCTCTTCACTACGACATTTCACTCGCATTTGCCCTATTCATATTTGCCCTTTTTCACTACGACATCTGACTCACATTTGACCCTATTCATATTTGACGCTTTCCACTACGACATCTCATTGACATTTGACCTTATTCACATTTGAATATTTTCACGACGACATCTCACTCACATTTGACCCTATTCATAGTTGACCCTTTTTACTACGACATCTCACTCACATTTGACCGTATTCACTACGATATCTCACTCAAATTTGACCCTTTTCACATTTGACCCTTTTCACTACGATATCTCACTCACATTTGACCCTATTCATATTTGACCCTTTTCACGACGACATCTCACTCACATTTGACCCTTTTCACTATGACATCTCACTTACATTCGACGCTTTCCACTACGACATCTCACTAACATTTGACCGTATTCACATTTGAATCTTTTCACGACGACATTTCACTCACATTTGACCCTATTCATATTTGACCCTTTTACTACGACATCTCACTCACATTTGACCCTATTCATATTTGACTCTTTTTACTACGACATCTCTCTCACATTTGACCCTATTCAGATTTGACCCTTTTCACTACGACATCTCACTCACATTTGACCGTATTCACTACGATATCTCACTCATATTTGAACCTTTTCACTACGACATCTCACTGACATTTGACCCTTTTCACTACGACATCTCACTCACATTCGACCCTTTTCACTACGACATCTTACTCACATTTGCCCCTATTCATATTTGACCTATTTCACTACGACATCTGACTCACATTTGACCCTATTCACATTTGACCCTTTCCACTATGACATCTCACTCATATTTGACCCTTTTCACTACGACATCTCACTCACATTTGGCCCTATTCATATTTGACCCTTTTCACTACGATATATCACTCACATTTGAACCTATTCATATTTGACGCTTTTCACTACGACATCTCACTCACATTTGACCCTATTCACATTTGACCTTATTTACATTTGACCCTTTTCACTACGACATCTCATTCACATTTGACCCTATTCATATTTTGACCCTTTTCACGACGATATCTCACTTACATTTGACCCTTTTCGCTACGACATCTCACTCACATTTGCCTCTATTCATATTTGACCCTTTTCACTACGACATCTCACTCACATTTGAACCTATTCATATTTGACGCTTTTCACTACGACATCTCACTCACATTTGACCCTATTCACATTTGACCCTTTTCACGACGACATCTCACTCACACTTGACCTTATTCATATTTGACCCTTTTCACTACGACATCTCACTCACATTTGACCCTATTCACATTTGATCCTTTTCACTACGACATCTTACTCACATTTGACCCTATTCATATTTGACCCTTTTAACTACGATATCTCATTCACCTTTGATCCTATTCATATTTGACCCTTTTCACTACGACATCTCATTCACCTTTGATCCAATTCATATTTGACCCTTTTTACTACGACATTTAACTCACATTTGACCCTATTCGCATTTGACCATTTTCACTACGACATCTCACTGACATTTGACCCTTTTCACTATGACATCTCACTCACATTTGACCCCATTTATATTTGACCCTTTTCACTATTACATATCACTGACATTTGACCCAATTTACATTTGACCCTTTTCACTACGAGATCTCACTCACATTTAACCCTATTTATATTTGACCCTTTTCACTACGAGATATTACTCACCCTTACCCCTTTTCACTACGACATCTCACTCACATTTAACCCTATTTTTATTTGACCCCTTTCACTACGACATCTTACTCACCCTTATCCCTTTTCACTACGACTTCTTACTCATATTTGACCTTATTCACATTTGACTCCTTCCACTACGATATCTCAGTCACATTTGACCCTGCTCGCATTTTGCCTACTCACATTTAACCCTTTTCACTACGGCATCTTACTCATATTTGACCATATTCACATTTAACCCTTTTCACTTGGACATCTCACTCACATTTGACCTTTTCACTACGACATCTCACTCACATTTGACCCTTATCACTACGACATCTCACTCACATTTGACCCTATTTACATTTGACTCTTTCCACTACGACATCTCACTCACATTTGACCCTATTTACATTTGACTCTTTCCACTACGACATCTCACTCACATTTGACCCTACTCATATTGAACCCTTTTCACTACGATATTTCACTCACTTCTGACCCTATTCACATCTGACCATTTTGCTACATCTCATTCACATTTGACCCATTCCACTACCATATCTCACTCACATTTGACCCTTTTCACTACGATATTTCACTCACATTTGACCCTATTCACATTTGACCCTTTTGCTACATCTCATTCACATTTGACCCATTCCACTACGATATCTCACTCACATTTGACCATTTTCACTACGAGATCTCACTTACATTTGACCCTTTTACTACGACATCTCACTCAAATTTCACCCTATTCACATTTTAACCATTTCACTACATCTCACTCATATTTGACCCTATTTACATTTGACCTTTTTCACTACGAAATCTCACTCACATTTGACCCTATTCATATTTTACCCTTTCCACTACCACATCTCACTCACATTTGACCCTATTTACATTTAACCCTTTTCACTATGACATCTTACTCACATTTAACCCTATCCACTACATCTCACGCTGCTTTGCATGTTGCAATGCCCCACCAAAGGCGGGCCTTTTTGTGATGCCCATAATCAATGTCTCTCCCATTCTTTGAGGAACCCACTGAAACTGATAAATGTGTCCGTTCAATAATTTGAGGTCGTTCCCTGCTCTGATGAGGGAGAGTACGTGGTTCCCTTACCACTGGGCCAAATGGCCTAGCTCGCCTTTATTTGCCAGACGACCGAGCGAGTCCAGAATATACGTTATGAACGGACGCAATAACCCAGGCCAGAAAGAGAGAAAATTTCGCTCAGATTCGCTTTTTCCCGAACCATGTATCAAAATGAACCCTATCCATACGTAATGGGAGACAGGGAGATAAAGGAGATTTATTTGACCTCTTGGGACCTAATACCATGAATTGTTAATGGTCTTCGTACCTTCTACACTTGTTCTGTTCTACTGATTTCACCATCTTTATAAATCTCACTCCATAAACTTTAGTGTGAAAAATCTAAAATGTCTCAATGGATCGAATTGACTAAATTTCAACTCACCTACGTGAGCGTGTTAACTATTTTTATTTGGTATAAAAGATGAGAACTAAAGATTGCGTTTCCTCAAAAAAATAGAAAAAAGACGTTTGTAAGAGAGAGAGAGAGAGAGAGAGAGAGAGAGAGAGAGAGAGAGAGAGAGAGAGAGAGTACTTGGCGCAATAAGCACTGGGAGAAGGCTATCGAACGCTAATAGACTGGCAGCATAAGTCCACATAAACTATAGTTATCCAGCGGGATTCCTTGGAGGGGTTGAATAATAATAGATATTTCTTTTCTCTTTGTTCGTTTGTGACATTGGTATGATGTGATGCGATGCGATGACTGTCGGAGGTTTTGACTTTGCATCGTCACCTCCTTGCCTTTCACTATTTGTTTTGTTTGCTGTTTAGTTGTTCTGGTTCTGTCGTTCTTTCATGCCTTTGGTTCTTTTAGTCCAAAAAATTGTCTAGTATCAAGTTTTGTTTTCTATATTTTCTCCCAATAATTCTTCTTTGTTTTCTTTGTAGTGTCGTTGTAGTTCTATCAACTTCTGTCTCTTTTCCTGAAATATATTAGTCTTGGATGAAGTGTTCGAAATCTTCTTTTACTGCCTCACTAAATGGGCACTTTGTCTTTCCGTTTACGAATGTCTTTTTATCCAAGTTCATTCTAAGATTTCCTTTAGAGTTTTCTAAATCAAAATGGTAAAGTTTAGAAAAAATAAATATAAGCATCGAATATTTGGGATTTTTTTTTAAACAAAGAGAATTACAAATGGTGAAATTCAGAAAATTTATTAAAATTTTGGCCTGGCTGACTTTTATTTTTTTTTTCGTATATTCGAACGCTTTATCAAAATTATTTTTAAAATACATTTTCAATTTTAATTTTTATCAGGAGGAAATAGCTACTGGCCCCTAAAACGAGTAAATCAAAGTGAAATTAATGGAGCAAATTTAGATGGAAAAATGAATTGTAATGTGAAAAAAATAGACCAAGAGTAAATGATTAGGAAATATGTACTAGAAAAATGTTTTTTAGACTAAAAGGCCGTTGCCAAAGCATGAATGGCCGTAGGAAACAAACCGAACGTCTGCCTGCGAAGCGCATGCTCCTCCTGTAAAGAGGAGTGGCGAAACCGCTCCTCTTGTTTATAGAGAATATCTTGAAATAAGTAGTAAAATAAGGGTTTGTTTTTTGATATTTAACTTCGATTTAGTTAGATGTCGCTAGGTACCCCTTCCCTTAACATATGACGGGAAGGAATGGAACAGATTGGTCAGTCATTTAAATTAGCTCTGAGGAATGATTTAAATGATCTATGTCATTTATTAAATCATCTCTAAGCTAATTCTTTGAATAATCTCTGGAAGAGTTATTGAAACAATCGCGGAAGCAATAAATTAAATGATCTCTCGAGCAGTAATTAAAGTGATACCTCGGGTAGCCAATTAAATGATCTCTGAGCCAATGAATTAACTGATCTGTCGAGCAGTAATTTAAAGGATATGTATGGTAGCCGTTTAAATGATCTCGAAAGCGATGAATTAAATGATCACTTGAGGAGTAATTTGAATAATATCTGAGTTAGCGATTTAAATGATATCTGAGGCAATGAGTTAACTGATCTGTCGAGCAGTAATTTAAAGGATATGTGGGGTAGCCATTTAAATGATCTCTGAAGCGATGAATTAAATGATCTTTCGAGGAGTAATTTAAATATCTGGGGTAGCCATTTAAATGATCTATCGAGGAGTAATTTAAATGATATCAGGGATAGCCATTTCAAAGATCTCTGAGCCAGTGAATTTCATGATCTTTAGAGCAGTAAATGTAATGATATCTGGGATAACAATTTAAATGATCTATGAGGTAATTAATTAAATGATCTCTCTAGTAGTAACTTGAATGATATCTGGCTTAGCCATTTGAATGATCTCTGAAGAAATTAATTAAATGATCCCTCGAGTAGTAACTTAAAAGATATCAGGGGTAGCCATTTAAATGATCCCTGAACCAATGAATTAAATTATTCATCGATCAGTAATATAAATTATATTTGCAGTAGCCATTTAAATAATCTCTCTGGCAGTGAATTAAATGATCTCTCGAGCAGTAATTTAAATGATATCTGAGCCACGAATTAAATTATATTTAGAGTAGTAATTTATATAATATCTGGATTAGCCATTTAAATGATCTCTGAGGCAATGAATTAAATGATCTCTCGAACAGGAATTTAAATGATATCTGAGGTAGCCATTTAAATAATCTCTGAGAAAATGAATTAAGTGATTTCTCGAGCAGTAATATAAATGATATCTGGGCTAGACATTTTAATGATCTAATAGTCAATGAATTAAATTATATCTTAGGCAGTAATTTAAATGATACCTGTGTTTAGCAATTTAAATGATCTCTGATGCAATGAATTAAATAACCCCTCGAGTAGTAACTTGAATGATATCTGGGGTAGCCATTCAAATGATCTCTGAGAAAATGAATTAAATAATCTTTTGTGCAATAATTTAAAGGATATCAGGAATAGCCATTTAAATGAGCTCTAAGGAATAAATTAAATGATCTATCAATCAGTAATCTAAATATTTGGGTTAGAAATTTAACTGATCTCTAAGGCCGTGCATTAAATGATCTCTCAAGCAGCAATTTAAATGATATATTGGGTAGCCAATTAAATGATCTCTAGAACAGTACTTTAAATTGATGGGGTAGACCTTTAAATGAGCCATCTAGTAATAACTTGAATTTTATATGGGGGTGCCATTTAAATGATCTCTGAGACATTTATTTGAATGATCTCTTGAAGCGTTAATCTAAAGCATATCTAGGGTAGACATTTAAATGATCTCTGACGCATTGAATTAAATGATCTCTCGAACAGTATTTTAAATGATATCTCGGGTAGCCATTTAAATGATCTATGAGCAAGTGAATTAAATTAAATCTCGAGCACTAATTTAAATATCTGGGGTAGCCATTTAAATGATCTCTGAGGCAATGAATTAAATGATCTTTCGAGCAGGAATTTAAATAATATCTGAGTAAGCCATTTAAATAATCTCTCGAGTAGTAACTTGAATGATATCTGGGTTTGTCATTTACATGATCTCTAAAGCAATGAATTAAATGATCATTCGAGCAGTAATTTAAATGATCTCTGGGATAGTCATTTAAACGATCTCTGAGCCAATGAATTAAATGGTCTCTAGAGTATTAATTTAAATCATATCTGTGGTAGCCATTTAAATTATCTATTAGGCAATGATTTAAATGATCTCTCGAGCAGTAATTTAAATTATATCCGAGGTAACCATTTAAATGAACTCTGAGATAAAAAAATAAATGATTACTCGAGCAGTAATTTAAATGATATAAGGGTAGCTATTTAAATGATCTCTGAGGCAATGAATTAAATTATCTCTCTGGCAGTAATTTATCATATGTGGTGTAGCCATTTAAATCATCTCTGAGGCAATGAATTAAATGATCTCTCGAGAGGTAATTTAGATGATATCTGTGATAGCCATTTAAATGATCTCTGAGCCAAGAATTAAATAATCTCTCAAGCAGTACTTTAAGTGATTTCTGGGGTAGTCATTTAAATGATCTCTGAAGAGATGAATTATATGATCTCTCGATAAATATTTTAAATGGTATCTGGGTAGCTATTTCAATGATCTCTAAAGCGATGAAATAAATGATCTCTGAAGCAGTAATTTAAATATATGGGGTGCCATTTAAATGAAATCTCGAGTAGTAACTTGAATGATCTCTAAAGCGATGAAATAAATGATCTCTGATGCAGTAATTTAAATATATGGGGTGCCATTTAAATGAAATCTCGAGTAGTAACTTGAATGATATCTGGTGTAGACTTTTAAGTGATCTCTCGATATTGACTTTAATGATATCTGGGGTAGCAATTTAAATCATCTTTGAAGCAATGAATGAAATGATCTCTCAAGTAATAATTTAAATGATATCTTGAGTAACCATTTAAATGATCTCTCATATGATCAATTAAATGAGCTCTCGAGCAGTTTTTAAATTATCTATGGGGTAGCCATTTAAATGATCTGAAGCGATGAATTAAATCATCTATCGAACAGTAATTTAAATGATATATCAGTTAGCCATTTAAATGATCTTTGAGGCAATGAATTAAATGATCTCTAGAGCAGTAATTTAAATGATCTCTGAAGCGATCAATTAAATGATCTCTCGAGCATTATTTTAAATGATCTTTTCGGTAGCCATTTAAACGATCTCTGAGGCAATGAATTAAATAATCTCTTGATTAGTAATTGAAATGAAATCTGGAATTACCATTTAAATGATCTCTGGATCGGTGAATAAAATGATCTCTCGAGCAGTGTTTAAGTGATCCTTAGTACAGTCATATAAACTATCTCTTCGGTAACTCTTTATTGGAGAGATGTTCTGTTTTATATTCATAAATATTTTGATGTTTAAATGCTCTCAATGAAAGCCTTGACAATTTATATTTAAAGTTGGTTAATCGAGTCAGAGACATATGCTCGCCTTTTATCTTCTAGCCCCTCCCCAGGTATTCTATACGGCCTCCTCAAAGTACATAAGCTTTCGATTTTATTTTGATATTTCCTGGTTCTTCTGGTTTCACCATGTCGTGGTATTCGTGAGCAGATACCTTCGCTGCAGAGAATGCAGTCTACCTACTTTGCAGACGGCCAGATAGATAGGCCAGCTGCACAGGGCTAATAAGAGGTGAGTGCCAGAATTCAAAGATGGTGAAGACTTCTGTGCATACTTCACACATTTCGATAAGATATTTGAGGTCAACCACTGGGTTTTCGAAGCGGATGGTGTCTCTAGGTTGCTCTCACTCCTCAATACGCAACTCAGATAGATTTTTATTTCCCTTCCTGCTGAACCAACGATAGACTACTCCACCTTTAAATAAGAACTTCTATCGGCAGTCAAAATGAACTCTGAATTCTACCGATCAAAATTCCTTCACGCCAGAATCCAGCCTGGTCATTCCGTCAGTATGGGTTCACTCTCCAACGAAGTTTTAATTTCTGGAAAGATTCCGCCCAGGTTACCCGTGAATATGAGTCTCTCGTAGATTTCTTCCTTAGGGACCAGTTGATGGCAGCGCTGACTCCGGAAATCCGCGCATTCGTGAAACATAGGCGATGCACTACTTTCAAACATGAATCTTTTTTATTCAGCAAAGCGTTGAAATTAACTCTGCTTTACTATTAAGATGAAGTTCTGTCTCCAAAGTTATCAGAAATAAAGAAAAAAAACATGATTTTGTGTTTATGTAAGATGGAGCTCCTTCACACATACATCTAACAGCACTTTTCAATGCTATTTGTCAGGTTTTTATGGGACCAAATAATTGGTCCCCTTTGCAGTGCAGATCTAAATCCCATCGACTAGTTCGTGTGGTCTTCCTGGGGGAAAAAAGTCTACCACGGTCACAAAATCCGTGATGTGGACTATCTACGTGGCCGAATTCAGGATGCATGGGATGATTTTTAGTCCGTGGACGCGACTCTATATGTTTTTATGTCGGTCCTTAGGTCGGACGGTCGGATGGTAACCATTTTACTTTTCATTGAGTTTTGGGTCAATAACATCGTAACTATTCAGCCGATTCTAACGAAATTTGAAACCCTTATGTTGTTTAACATTCTCTTTCGAATAATATAATTGCCAAGGTCCTCCCAAGGTTAGTCCTGTAATTATTAAACGAAAACTAACTATGGGTCTGATTACCCCACTTGTTGAAACATTTAAAGGTCGTAAGACAAAATAATTGAGAGCACGCAACTTAGGTCTGTTTGACCTTGTTCACAAGTAAAAATTGAAAAGGCAATTTCAAAATGGAAGTCAAGATTACAGGTTGTGGTAGACCATAAATAAGGGCATTTTGAACAATTCATTAATATTTAAATTTAGTTTAAAATTTTGAACTTTTTTTTTACGATTAAAATTTAAACAATTAAAAAAAAAAAATTTTTACATTATTTTGAAAAAACCTTTTCACCCATTAAATGACTTTATGGTGATTTTAAAAATTATAAATCTTTATAAGTAAAAGATTCATCTTTCATTTGTTTTTATTTCATGTCCTTAGCTGCAATCGTTAGTGAAGTATTGCTTCTCACTGCAATCGTTAGTGAAGTATTGCTTCTCAAAAACGGTCAAATTTTGGGGCGTCCCTTAATTTATATATATATATATATATATATATATATGAACATATTTCCCAGCCTATAATGTTTGGAGTTCGCCCTCGCCGTCTGTCGTGACTCAGATTTAAAGAGAAGCAAAATGGTGTAGTGCTGGGATTTGGTTGTCTTCCCCTTTGTCACTCCGGGGGGAGGGGGAAGAGGGATGCTGTGTGTCGAGACGGACTGAAAAATCTAATACACCAACCACTTCATGGGTTTTCTGAAAGCACGCTCTCCCTCTTCTTAATACTAGAATATATATATATATATATATATATATATATATATATATATATATATATATATATATATATTCGTTAGGTAAGGGTAATAATAAGAATTCCTTAATCCGCTCTAAACCACATTGACTAGAACGTTATTGTTCATTGATCAATATATATATATATATATATATATATATATATATATATATTCGTGAAATTTACGTTGATAACTTAGTTTTTTAATACAGAAAAAGAGTTTATCCACCAGTTGATTTCTCGTCAATAAATTAGTATGTTTATAAGCAATCAACTCGATGTCATTAGTAGCATTTTTGATAGTTTCCAAATTAAATCAGTCAACAAAACCGTTTCGAGTCCTGGAAGTATCTGGAAACGAGGACGCCTGCGCGCCTCTTTCCCCTCGCAGATCAATGGTCAGTGTGGGACTTATATATGTGGCTGTCGGGTCGTCCCCGAGATCCGCTGATGACTACTGGGTGCCTTTCAATAGGTCGCAGCGAACGATTTGTCGTGAAACGGTATTTATTGGCTCCGTGGTTGTTTCAAGAGGCCCTGCGCCTAATGGATTCGAATCGCCGGGTTTACGTCGCGTTGTCAGACACCCAAATATTTCGGGTTGCGGCGGAATAAAGATGACGGTATTAGTGAATCTTTTGGCAGAGCCTCGCATATCGCTTCTGTTTTTTTAATAAAATGTCCGTTTCTTAACTGCGATTCTGTGGAATACACATCACTAAACGCGATGAACAGTGTAAAAGCGCCTAGGCCTACCTTAGATCCCCCGGGGTCCCTTTCTACAGGATCCAGGGGTTAACGGCCCTTCACTGTCGAGCCCTAGTTTGGCAAGCATGGTAAACTCGGTGATAATATTGAGGCCTATACCACCTCCTATCGCTGGCGTTTCAAAATTACCTCAAATTGTGCTCCATTCGACTCAGGAATAACCACAAGACATTCCCGCCGGGGGCTGCCAATTTATATGGCGATTCTCTTTGGACTCTAGTTTTTAAGTTAGTGTGGACACCATCAACCGCTTTTGCGTGTATTTATTGTCACTTCACCCGCAATTTCCATGAATTCCATTGACATGGCCGAGGACGAAGAAGTCCTGTTTGACGAGGTCTATGAGGTCCATGAAATCATCGGCAAGTAAGTAATAGGTTGACAACTAAGATTCCTTCCGGGTTTAAGCAGCCATTTAAAATAACTCCCTGTGACACACTCAAACATAGGGAGGGGGAGTCAAATCTTGCAAGCACCGTGCCGTACCAATTAATTTTCGGTTCAGAAAGCTAAAATTTGTCCCAACACA
Source organism: Ceratothoa steindachneri (assembly GCA_963969495.1). Classification (NCBI taxonomy): domain Eukaryota; kingdom Metazoa; phylum Arthropoda; class Malacostraca; order Isopoda; family Cymothoidae; genus Ceratothoa; species Ceratothoa steindachneri. Next base: position 131,951,751 of record OZ018323.1, read on the forward strand.
CCGTGCCGAAGCAGAAGGTTTGTTTATATATTTGGTTATGGGTTAAGTAAAGCGTTATTATGTTTATGTTGTGTTAATTATTCCAGCGCTCTCGAGGGGAAAGGAATAAGCGAATAATCCTGTCAACACGTAAGTAGAAAATTCTCGGCGCAGTCGGTGATGCGTGCGACTTTTTCCGGTGCGTATGAAGGCCAGTAATGTGCAATGAAAAATGATGTTACAGTAAATGTATTCAATGATTTAGAGTAGAAAAGGCGACTGTGCTTGGAATTCCTTTATGTGTCTGTAAGAAGTCAGGTGCTATGTTGTAATGGTGTTTCTCTCGAATGTAAAGCGGCAATTCCGTGGTACGTGCGGTACCAAGGAAATAAGAACTCAAATGTGAAATCAGTGAGTTGAAAGAGCTGTCGAGACGCATGAAAGGGAGGATGCTGTTGTTGAGGACGTCCCCCAAAGTGGGCTTGTTGTGGGTAAAAAAATAAGCGATGAGGAGGAAAAAGGCTATAAAAAATAAGGTTTGTAAATGCAAGTGTATAGTGGCGAGCATGAGTGAATTTCCTTAGGTCCAATTCGTTAAGCTCTCATTTTGAGGGTCGTCACTCGGAACACGGACCGTCGTCAATCCCATTTTCGTTCATCTATGGGAAAAAAAGGAAACTGTTACATATTAATACCATCACCACTGAACCGTGGCATCCACTTTTCAGGGATTCGTGTCTTTAGAAACGAGTCCTACCCACCACTAGAAGGGTGGCGACGACCAATATTTCTTGGATTACATCCGAGGAAGCAGAACCAAATCAAGAAAGCGGAATGGTAGTGAAAGGACTGAAAATACCGTGAATTTCGGTCCTATTTGTGAGCAAAAACGAAAAATTTGATTAATCCAACGAAGGGAACTTCTCTCCTCAGGGACACGGTGGAAGAGGATAGCTTAAAAAAAAGCCCCAACGTTGTTATAGTTACCACTACTAGGCACTTCAGGGGGTATTTTAAATCTTCAAGGACAACGTCATACAAAAGAGTAGAGTCATTCAAAAGTTCGAACTTTCATTTTTTTTAGTCAAGAAAGTAGTGAACTAATGAGGGCATTTTCATTTATTGAAAAGAGAATGAGGGGAAGGGATAGGCATGAAGGAAAAGGGTGAATTACCAGTAAGTGTCATGTTTAGAAGGGGTCAGCTGACACCTGCAGAATTGCGTACATCCCTCCAGCCGCCATACCCACAAAGGGATCTGTGGCTAAGGATCCTCCTCCATCTTCATCATTTGACTCTTCTGCTGGAGATGCTTTCGTTGGTTTTGGCTTAAAAAATAACCCTTTAATCCTAAAGACTGGATAGCGTATCATAAACCTCGAGTAAAAAGTCTCAAGATCACTGGGATCAAGTACGAGCTTGAACACTTTCTCCTATTCAGGTTTTTAACCCAAGGAGCTCTTCTTAGATGAACGACGTCCTCCTGAATGTTTTGGGCGCCCATGAATAAGGAATGTAGGGGATGACAAACCAGGAATGTAGGGAGAGATGTACAGGTAGGAAGGGAATGGATCAATATTTGATCCGGAGTCTTAAGAAGTTCCTGTATTTTACACAGGTTACAACAAACTAACCTAACCTTGCCTAAAAACACAAACCTTAAACAAATCAAGCTCTTCTTAAATACGAATTAATGATTTTATATGAATTTTGTGTTGTAACTTTTCCTCAAGTTGGGCTTATTGCAACATCATCCCAACAACATCATCGCATCTGTTTACAGCAGATGTTTCGTCTCTAGCGAAATGCCTTTTCGACTCGTTTCGATACGTCGGTGCACGTCACTGAGACTCGATAATGAACCTTTTGGGGGGATATTTTCCACCTAGTACATTTGTCTTTAATAGGGATTTTTAGTCGCGTGCGAATCTATATCTGACTATGTCGGTCGGTCGGTACCCGTTTTGCTTTTTCTTTTTTTTTGGTATTAACATTGTAACTATTCGACGATTCTAACGAAATTTGAAACCCTTATGTTGTTTTACATTCTCTTTCGGGAATAATTTCCCGGGTTAGCCGGGGAATTATTGACAGTTTTGAAAGTCTTAAGGTCATAAATCAGACAAAGTGAGAGCACGCGACTTCGGTCAGCAGACCTTGTTGGGGGTATGTCACTCTTCAAGGTCACGACTCTTTGCATAGCGTCTGTCTATCAACTAAGGAGAGGCTTAACAGTGGGAGAGGACCTCTAAGTCGACTTGATGGTACCATCAAGGGAGTAGAGTATAACGGCTGGTAGAACGTTCTACATACTAAGTGCAAACATCGAGAAAGGACGATCACTCGTGCAGCACTAACGTATATGAAGAATAAGAAGTGAAGATTAGGGTTCTCATGGGCTGAAATAGAGGCAAATAGAGTAAGGGGGTACGAGAGAAACGCCCACTTGCGGAGAAGAAGAGGGATTGTAAATTTGTGAACAAGTTGGAGGGATCGAAGATTTGACACATGGGGTCCAGCGATGGAGTTGAAATAGTGAAGGTGAGATGTAGTGAAATCATATGGTACGATCTTGTAATTGTTGTGGTCAAAATTGGCGGGATGCGCCTGAGATTACCGAGAAAATAGAAAGGATTTGCAGACGTTCGCAACATGGGCTTGTGAGATGTGACTTTCAAAAGTGACTCCCAGATGTTTAATTGTTATGAAAAGAAAACAGGGGATCCACCATTGAACGAAAATGAGCAAATGTTGTACAGTGAGCCACACCTAATGGAATCCCCCCCCCCCCACAAACACCATTAATACATCAGGGAAAGTTGTTCGGGAGCCATTCAATAAAGATGTATGCGGATAGACGCGTCTCAACCAGCGAGGCTGAAGAGAGAGAGAAATGGATTTGCGTGTTATCATCATATAAATGTAATTATTTCCCCCAATCGACACATATAAGAGTACCGAGTGGAAGAAGAGATATATGATAGATGAAGGCCCAAGAACCGAGCCTTGTGAAACCTCATCACGCATCTCCTGATACGAATATAGTGATTACGAGATGATATAAGGGGAACCAGTTGAGGGAGGTTTCAGTGAGCCAGGACTTCACGGAGGCGGTAAAGAATTATGTCACTATCGAATGCTGCAGAGAGTTCGAGAAGTACCAGAATGGAAAGCCAGCAAGCTAAATGTAAGAGAGCTGATTCACTACTGTATCATACCTTGAAACCACACTAGAAGATCTCATCAATGTTGGGGGAAAGCATGGGAGCTAGAATCCTGACTCACACCAGACTTTCAATGACTTTACAAAGGAACGGAAGTTGAGGGATTGAGTGGTAGCTTTGCGCGTAGTAGGGAGTGGTGTTAGGTTTCTTAAGGATAATGCGAATAGTAATGCGTTGAAATCAGATGATACCACACCAGACGAGAGGGAGGTGTTAAAGACCTCAATGAAGTAAAGGATAAAAACAGTGTGGGAGAAGACTAATGGTTGAGACATGGGCAATCGAAAGACGCATCTCGCAGGTTTGCCTGTTTATTTTCCCCGTCTCCTCCCCGGTGGGAGGAGACGGAGGGAATTGGGGCATGGACATCAAGGTTGGAGGTTCAAGGAGTAAGAGCGAAGGGACTGGGGCTGATGGAGTCTAACGAAGGAAGCAGTAAGGCAAGCTCTATGGCCATCAACTCCTGATCAATGAAGGACATCCAACGAGGAGGAGACTTGATGGCAGGGCGTATGAGAGGGTTAGATAAAGAGACATGAGGAAACGGCCCTATTTATGTGATAATTTTGGACAGCGTGGCACGTTTTATATCCATTTTTACAATCAGATGTGATCTTTATAATTATATCTAGTAGGTCATCTATGGGCGTTTGCAAATTTATGTGGAAAAAATAATTACATCGCATAATGTCCCTTGGTCCGGACCTATTGGTGATTATATGGATTTGGGTTACTCCCAAACCCCTCCCTCTTTGCCAGACATGGCCATCAGTTGGGTTGAAATGCAAGTAGAGATTTACGCAGACCTTCGCCTATCCCTGAATATGAGTTCCAGAGGTCCTGCTTCGCGTCATTTTATCTATGTTGTATTTTAATCTTTTGAATAAGGAAAATTTCGTCAAATTTCTTCTGATAAAGATCCCAAGAGTTGGTTATTTTTAAGACTGCTCAACTCGCTTCTAAGATGCAAATTAAGAAATAGAATAATCAGGCTTTCAGTCTTACTGATCGATCAGTATTGAGAGTGGGAACCCGAAAGGGGATTTATAAGCCTCCGGGATCAATTTCCTTGACAGAAGACGGGGATTCAAAAGTGAAAACCTGCCAAATTCTGTACTGTGGTCGTATTTTGATATACAGGGTGCGCCAGGTATTTGAGCACAAAAATATTCCGTAGAAAATTAAATTTTTCCATAGAAATTGGGATACATTTTTTTACCTACACTAAAATGTGACTCAATAAAACCGCCTTTTGCCTCTATGTTACCTCGAAAGCTACTACATGCATGGGTCGGGTGGTTCTCATTAATATTGACCTTAAGGTCTACCATAGCAGCCTTTAACGAGTCCTTGCTATTGCGGGGTCGTTAGTTCGTCTCTCCTTCAAGGACAACACCGATGAAGGAGAGTAGGAGTTTCAAATATGAAGAGCTATGAGGCTATGTTAGGGATGACATCCCTAAGGCCTCTCAGAGACCCCATCCACTTGATAAGTTTGTTGATGATGATATCCGTGTTGTGGTGGATGAACTCGGCCGTCTTGATGACGTCTGACAATGTTTCTTTCTCTTGCTTACGGATGCCACGTCCACTTAAAATTCCAATAACTCTCTTTTGCTCTTGAACACGAAGGATCTGGTCACGTTCATGGAGATGGAAATCTCCTATTCACCGAGGTTGCCAATTAAGGGACGATGATGGCGACCCTTTCATTTCATCTCTTAGATTTGAAGCTGCCATGTTTGGGTCGAAATAGAGAATACTTGGTTCTTTAATACCTGGTGGACGCTTTACGACAATTCGATATGATGGAAAAAAAAACTCGGGTTAGAATCGGGTCATTGGTAATAGCAATCAGGACACCGGAATCTCATCTCGAAGATTTAGCCCCAAAGCCATAAGGTTATTAGCACACCTTTTTATAAATTATATACAATCGTACCTGATTCATCCCGCTCTTTATAAGTATCAGTTCCTTAAACATCGTTGAAGCTCTTAATAAGTATTGGAAGCCTTGTAACTTTCTAAGTCACTTACCTGGATCAGAGGCTGAAGAGCAACGGTCCTTTCTATTATGAAAACTTTTTCTTTTTCCCGGCGCGCGAGTTTTTGTTGGCGTTTTGGCCTCGTTTCCGTGCATTTTTAATAAAAGTATCGTCCAATTGATACAAGGGAACACTACCTTATTTAGGAAGGGTTGAAAGACGCCCTATCTCCTGGGAGGATTAAAAGGAGGTGGTTAAGTGACGTGCTGTTACCGGATAAAGATCATTCGAGCTATGTAAACAATAAAAATGAAGCTCCAAAGGGCACCAAACGTCCCAAAGAGAAAACTGAACGTCTGAGAATTTTGAGGAAGGGCAGGTTTCTGGGGGAAGAGAGGGTGGTGGCTGGTGGGAGACAGTGAATAGAAAGAGAGGGAGAAAGAGTGGAGCATGAATATATGTTTGAACTGTAAGACCTCTCTAGCTCCCGTCTAACATGAAACTATAGCAATGCCTATTCTTTTTCCTTCCCAAAACTGGATTTGTATTTTGCATTTTTCCAAACCACCAAAGCCAAATGTGATATTTCTGGCAGAATATTTTGAAAATGAGTCCGTAGTGAATGCAGTGAAAAATTCTAAGGTATAGTGTCCCGTGGTCCCCTGCAGATGTCTGAAGTGGATCCAATGGCTTTTCTAATACATTTTGGAAGAGTGATGGCAGATGGTTTCGCTAAGACGAGGGGAGGGCAACGGCACAGGTAGGACAAGTACCTACTGACTGTTTTGGATTATCGCCTACAGTTCTTTAAATATAGTGTCAGCTTCTTTGATCAATAACCCTCATAAGCGGGATTCTTTAAACTCACCTTTTTGGCTCATCATTATCGATATTCCTATAGGAGTTTACATCAATGATTTGCTCAAGTTTATTGGGGTTCAAATGAAAAAGAGCAGAATTTTATGTGTAACCGTGGTAACGAGATTAAACAGCCTTAATTCTTCATTATATAAGTTTAGGTCATACAAACTGTTAACCTCTACGTGCTTTAAAACTGCCTGATAGTATACAGCGTCTTAGTTTATGGAATGAGAGAGATGTGGTGACCGGCAAAAGTGCGAAAAAGTTGCTATCCTCTTTCGAGGAGCGTAGATTCGAATTACTCTCCTTGATACCGACATGACAGTGAGCGAAAGATAGTATTATCCCATTGAGAGAAGAATGGTAATGCGGAATAGTTGGGTTCGAGTATAAGTTAGAGAGTGCTAAAGATGAAATTGAATTTTGCAAGAATTAATAGTGTGACACTTGTACTATATATGTTCTATCCCTTAATGTCCTTCAACCCCATTGGACATTGTGGTAGGACATATAGTTTGAGGTTGAACCCGTAACAGAAGTCCCCACAACGTGATCGAATCGTGGGCAATCATGTTGCAGCTACAAATTGGAAGACTGTGTACCATCCCTGCCCTAACCAAGGCAAAAAAGACAATTCACTGAGTGGTCTTCCACCGCTAAGACGATACTTAGGGAAACTGGTATAGCTCCCCCCACTGTTCCCTTTTGAAAGGCATTTCGAGCTCAATTATTTTTATCCTTTTCTCAGATCTTTCAAAGTCCCTTCGTCTACTCCCTTTCCTCTTGCCTTAACTATCCGATAAGCGATTTGGCGATCTCAACGGAACTCCAAGGCCAACTATCTAGGCGTCCTAAAAAAAAGAGATGTTTTTAGTTAGACAACTTAAGGGGTTTTTTTTATTAAGGTGCACATATTGAACAAAGCTGGTCCTTGGGCACATTTTCCGTCAGTCTAGGGAAATATCTTCAATGAGAGGATCTGAGCTGAAAGACTTCATTTTTGGACGGAAGTCTCTTGCTGGATCAAAGTGTTACGTTGAATGTCTCCTAAAGGTACTTGATGGAATCTTCTGTAGGTAGCACCACATTTGTTGACACCATGTTTACTCTGAGAAGCTTCTCTGCTACTCTTGCGAAAACCTCCTGATGAACTAACTGACGAAGTCGAGTGGGATGTCTAAAGCCTACTCTAACGCTTTTTCTCATGTTTGACTGTAGCCAATTCACTTCGTCGTGGCGCGTTGCCTATAATATCCCTTGCGAGAATACATTTACCATGACAATGTTGCCACTACCAGTGCTTCGTTCAAACGACAAAACCAGTCAACGACGCAAAGAATGGAGACTCCAATCAACGTTAGCTGATCTAAGATGACCCCCGTAAGGGGCGCGACGATTTGCTATCCTGGCCGCCGTGCTGACGGGACTAAGCACCCCGTCCGACCCCAGCTTAACCTCTTCTCTTTCCTTCAGACACTTGTGTTTCCCCGTTGTTTCATCTCATTTCATACAACCTCTCCAACAACTTTCTCTGGTCAGCCTCTAACTTCACAGGGTAGATGCTGACCTTCTTCTCAGCCAACCATCCAGGATCGGGTCTGAAGGGGGAGGGGACAATATTCCCTAATCCCTGAGCTCCGGTTCGGGATGGTGGGTTTTTAACAACCTGCTTCATCCCCACCCATACCTTCCTCACATCCCCTTTCCTTCTCACTTCACCATCTATTTTTTTTTGACGCCGTGTCCAAGGTGGAGCCGCCATGCCGAGGGACTGCCAGGCCACCAGGCGGCAGGGGTGGTCCTGAATGGCAGCACCTGGCTCTGCCAGGCCTGTACGCAACCCTTGCAGGGCGGGCTACTGCGAGGGGTGATGAGCGTATGCATCCAGTGAAAAAATTAGGGTCACCATGCCCAATGATGAGAAAATTAAAAATCTTACCTCAATTTACCCTTGTCCATCGACGAAGCCGCCCTCGGGCAGCTCGACAGAAAAGAATGGAGGCCTTCCCCCCTCTGTAATTGCGCAGGAGACCCTCCAAATTTCTCTAACCGGAGAGGAGGCTTACTCCTCTCCTTCGCAAATGGGTGTAGGGGACTCCCCCTCACCCCCTTGTCGGGAGATGCCTTCGGACACCTCCATCTTACCAGTGGCAGTCCCCCCTTTACTTTCCAAGGGGACTGCCAAGAAAGACAGCAGGCAGCCCATAGCCCATGCGCTCCCCATTGAAGCTGCTGGGTAGGGCAAACCCCCTTAGCGAGGAAAGGGAAGCCAAGCCCCTTCAGTCGCTTCCCTCAAAAGACCTGCTGGCAAGAATATTGAACCTTGCCGGGCTCAAGGCCTGTGCCTCCAAGGACAACACTAAAGACACTGCTGCCTGTGGTACCTGCGATGTCCTGTGGGGATGGCCAACTGAAGCCCCTGCGACTGCCAGGACCTTCTCCATCTCGGAGAAGGACCTTGCTGAGGCTGGTCCATCTGGCCTGGGGGCCCCTGCCGGTGGAAGGGAGAAGCAGGTTCTTTACTCGCCCGTCTCTCCTAAAATGAAAAAACTGAAAAAAACTACAAAGACTCGGGGCTCATCTCTATCCGCGGGGGCTGCAGGGACGTATGGGTCTGCTGCCACTTTGGTAAGTGAGCAAGCCAAGATCGGCACATCTGGCCCCTCTGGCCCACCGGGTGAGGAGCCCTTGACTAAGATCAAAAGTGCGCAGGGCGGAGCCTCGATAACATCGGGGCCCCTCATTCAAAGGTTATCTGTCGTTTTCGAGCGCGCTGGCTTCAAATGCTTCTTAGTTATTCGCTCCACTGATGACAGCATTTTGGCCAAAGGCAACATGATCCATCAGAGGAGAACTTTAGCTAGTGTAATTGGTAGAGAGGCGAAGGTGCACCGTTTCTCGGACGGAAGCCTTCGGGCGAATGCGGCGGATCCCTCGAAGGGGGCCAAGATAGGTGCTCTTCGGACACTGGATGGAACCCCAGTGAGTGTGACGCCGCACTCTACCATGAGTTTTGTGAAAGGGGTAGTTTATGCGAGGGAACTCGTTGACTACTCCATAGAGGACATCACCTTAGAGCTGGCTGACTATGGGGTGGTCAAGGTCGAACATGTGATGAGAAAACAGGGAGGGGCCTCGAGACCCACCCCTACACTCTTGGTCACGTTCGACTGTGACAAGCTTCCTGAGTTGGTGCGTGCCGGTTGGTACCGCTACCACGTGAAGGCATTCGTACCACTGCTGCAGCGGTGCTATTACTGTCACCGCTTCGGCCATACGAATAGTTCATGTAGACGTGCAAAGTCGGGATCACCCGAAGTATGTGTCAATTGCTCCAAGGCCGCACACGATAAGTCAAAATCGTGTTTGGCCAAGTGTGTCAATTGCAGAGAGCCGCACCCCGCTTGTTCGAAGCAATGTGGTGCAGATCTCCTTGAGAAAGAAATCCTGGCCGTTCAGGTCTAGGATCGAGTCTCATTCCGCGAGGCTAAGGACTGGGTCCTGGCGTGTCCGGCTCTGCCTGGAACGTCTTACGCCTCAATTGTTAGAAAGAGACCCTCTGTTCCTGGCCCATCCAGGCCATCTAGCACGGTTGTTTCCGCACCCATTCGGAGCCCTTCTGCGGGTTATAATCAACCCGGGCGCTCCCCCGATAAAGCTAGCGGCACAAAGGATTCACGCCCAGCCCCGGCTAAAACCAGGGCTCCCCCAGGCTTTTCCCCAGCGTGACCGTTTCCCGTAAGGCGAAACGGCCACGTGCCTCCACCGAGTCGTTTGACTCACAGGAGGCAACACCCTTGAAGATGGTCGCCAGGCCATCTTCCGGGGTTCCTAAAGCTGTTCCCCGAAAGGAGGACAGCAACAAAGGAGCTTCGGCTCCTTCGCCCCTGCCTATTGGTGGGCAGAGTGGCTCGGAGACGGTGGATCCTCGAAAAGAGACCCCGGCCTCCGAAGCCGCAACGCTCGCCTAAGGTTTCAAGGCGGAGGTAGGAAAAGACTAGCATGGCAAGCCCAACCTCCCCTAATAAGTCCTCGAAGGCGATAGCGCCTTTAGCGCTTTTTCCGGCCAACAGCGCCTGGGGTTCTGCCTTCGGGAAGCGTGCGGCCATTCCCGTGAGGGCCTTCTGTTCGAGGAGGGCCTCCGCGTCTCCTTTGAGCTAGGCTTGGAGGGCATATTCCTTCAATGGAATTGCCGTGGACTCCGGGTCAACTGGGAGGAGCTGTGGAGGCTCGTCTCGTCACGTTCCCCGTTAGCTATCTTTTTGTCCCCTGCCCGCCCTTCCAGGGTATAAGGGTTTTGCGACCCCACCACCACGAGATGGGGGCCGGGCTGGGGGATGCGTGCTTTACACCCGGCATGTCTCCGTTCTTCTTTTTACTTTAGATATCTCCTTTCAGGCAGTGGCTGTGTAGCTTCAGCTGGATAAGAGGTATACTCTTACTTCTGCGTACATTCCACCGTCAGCTGACTTCGACGCGTGGGACTTCCGCCGCGTCGTGGCACGGTTGCCGAGATCCTTTCTCTTGCTTGGAGATCTGAACGTCAGACATCCTCTCTGAGGAGATTACTCAATAAATACCAGGGGACAAGTCCTTGCCGATCTGATGATCGAAGAGCTTGAGATAGGTGTCCTAAATATGGACGAGTTTACGCATCACTGCTCGAGAACCACTTCATTTTCTTTCTTTGATATATCTTTGTGCTCTTCAGGTGCACATCCTGATTTTGATTGGGGGGTGGTCGATGACCTCCATGTTAGTGATCACTTTCCCATTCAAATATCACTTTCAGGGCAACTGCTTGGCGCGGTTGCCTGCATTTCAGGAAATGACTGAATTCTCTATTTCAGTCGAGGAGTTTAGGTCGGTAGATGAGGCCATGGAGTTCTTCTCCGGCAACCTCATCACCCGGGCCTGACTACTATTCCCAGAACATCTGGTCGTTTTGCACGCCGACGATTCCCGTGGTGGTTGGCCGAGTGTGAGACGGCCCTCAAACAGAAGCGTTATGCTTACATGCGCTATAAGCGCCGTCCGAACGATTTCACTGTCGCTAAATTTCGTCGGGCTAGGGCTAGGTTCCGGTATATTTCGAAGCACGCCTGCCGCTCTTCTTGGTGGGCATACGTGTCTTCACTTAACGGGAAGACTCCTCTAGCACAGGTTTGGAAGCGAGTCAAAAGGATTCGGGACAAGTTCTCGCAGGACCCCCCCTCCCGTTCTCCAGGAAAATGGGACCACAATCTCGGACCCCGCGTCCGTGGCGGAATCCTTCCACGACCGCTTTCTTCGCATTCTCTAGCCGGGATGCTGCTTTGCCAGCATTCAATGCACGTCGTCATGTCGCGGAAGGCCGCCGCCTGGACTTTACCTCCAGAGGCGGAGAACCCGCCAACGACAAGTTTACTGTGAGTGAGTTGCGTTCCGCTCTTGCTTTGTGCGCGGACACCGCTCATGGTCCGAACAATGTCCCATACGCCATGCTTTGACACCTAAGTAGGCAAGGCATGGCCTTTGTGTTAGATTTCTTCAACAGGATCTGGGTGGAGGGTCTCCTCCCAGATTCCTGGCGAATCGCCACTGTGCTTGCCTTTCGCAAACTGGGGAGAGATCACTCTACTCCGGCCGGTTTCCGCCCAATCTCTCTACCTCTTGCGTGTACAAGTTGATGGAAAAATTGGTAAATGTTAGATTAGCCTTTTTTTCTGGACAGCGGAGGCCATCTTCTTCTGCACAGTGTGGCTTCCGCAAGTTCCATTTCACGTCGGATGCTCTGCTCCGACTGGAAAATGCCGTCTGCGAGGCCTTCCTTCGTAGACAGCACTAGGCTACGGTGTTTTTCAATCTGGAGAAGGCCTATTATACCGCATGGCGATACGGTATCATGGAGACTCTCCACACGATGGGGGCGAGGGGACGTCTCCCAAAGTTTATATCTGAGTTTTTGCGAGATCGTCGATTCCGCGTACGGGTAGGGGGAGCCCTCTCCGGCCCATTGGAGCAGGAAAAGAGTGTCCCGCGGGGAAATGTCCTCAGTGTGACACTCTTTGCCCGGAGCATCAACGGCATCACCTCGATGCTGCTGGAAGATGTTGTTTCTACTCTCTACGTGGACGACCTTTCGATCTCTTTTGGAGCGACCCAGATGCCAACTCTGGAGCGTCGACTCCAACAGGCATTGCAACGCGTCTCTTGCTATGCCGAAGCGCACAGGTTTCGGTTTTGCTTGGCCAAAACTAAGGTGGCGCACCTTTGCTGCCATCCACAGCTCCACCCAGACCCAGACTTGTTTCTTAATGGGGTACGCCTGGAAGGGGTCAAATTGCACCGTTTCCTCGGTCTTATATTTGACCGACGCCTCACCTGGGAGGCTCATATTCGCAGCCTTAGGGTCTCTTGTACCTGCGCCATGGATATTTTCCGTTCCATGACGTTCAGCCCTTGTAGCACTGATAGGGCTATGCCTTACTATTTTATCGATCCTTTGTTCGTTCGACGCTTGACTAAGGATGTCAATTTTATGCATCCGCAGCCGAGCGTTTATTGCGGAAGGTGGATTCGATCCACCACACCGGCCTTCGCCTTGCGACCGGTGCCTTCCGCATTTTCCCCATTGAGAGCATGTTGGTCGATACTGGGAAGATGCCACTCGCCTTGCGCCGCGTACAGTGAATCACTCGCCTGTACGTGCAAGCCCGTTGCTCCCTCAGTCGCCAACAGCTCTCACTGCACCCGCAGCTGATTTCGACGGTGCCTATGCAGCCGCTTAAGCCCTTTGGGTTTAGGGCTAGAAAACACCTTCGAGAGCTAGCTATAGATCTCGGGCTGGTGGCGCCCCTGGTTCTGCCCAGGACGCCACCCTGGAGGGTACCACATTTGGCTATTTGTCGCCACGCCTCTGCTCCCAAAGCTTGTACTGCGCCGGGAGTATTGCGTTCGACCTTTTTGGAGCACACATCGTGTCACGCTGGTACCGTGCCAGTGTATACGGATGGCTCCAAGTCCCAAGAGGGGGGCGGCTTCCACGCCGTATCCCCTCTGTTTGAAGTCAGCGGGGCTCTACCAGGCGCTGCGTCTGCCTTCACGGCCGAGCTGGTGGCAATACACCACTCGGTACGGGAGATTACGCGACGTGCCCGGTTCGGAGACCGGATTGTGATCTATAGCGACTCACAAAGCGCCCTGAGCGCTCTCGGGCCATTGGAATCTCCGCATCCCCTGGTTCGCGATATCCGTGACGCCACGGTTTTGGCGAGCCGGGCAGATGTCGAGATTATCTTCTGCTGGGTTCCTGGACATGTAGCAATTGCGGGGAATGAGCGCGCCGATGAGGGCGCCAAAGAGTCCGCGAGGACTCTGCGACCGGACCAGTGTTTTGCTCTTCCTCACACCGACTACATGGCAGGAATACGGGCAGCTCTTGGGACTGCTTGGCAAAGAAAATGGGAGACGGTCGAAGGGAACTTAAAGTTGCGTGCCATTGCGCCGCGACTGTTCCCATGGACCTATCCCCCAATGCCGCGGCGGCTTCAGGTTGCTTTCTGTCGTCTCCGAATCGGACACACTCGTGTGACGCATCGCTATTTGATGGAGCGCTCGCCTGCGCCCTATTGCAACGACTGCGTCGTCCCCCAGACTGTTCGGCACATTCTTGTCGAATGTCCCAGTCTGGGTGATCTTCGAGCTCGTTACCTCTCCCGGTACTGGGATGGGCGGGGTCGCTACCGCCTGGCCTTTGTACTCGGGACGAGTTCGTGCACACCGACCTGTGGACTTTTAGACTTTTGGGAGGAGGCTGGCCTTCTCTCCGTTATTTAATATTCAACTATGGATCGCGGTCTTCTTCGGCGGGGGAGGGTGGGCCTTCCCCCGTCGACTGAGCTCGCTCTATATTTTTTCAATTTGTTTGTTTTTCTTTTGCTTTTTCTTTGTAATTTTTTTTATCTTTTAATATAGCCTAGATTTAGGCTCGTTTGAGTACGGCGACTTATGCTCTAGAATGCAGTCGCCAGATGAGATATAAAAAAAATTTATCTAAGATGATGCAGGACAGCTGGCGAACGTCTCCGCCAGGTGTGTAAATTCCAGTGGTTCACGCCTTACTCTTTTAAGAAATCCAGTTTATACAGATTTAGGGAGATTCTGGTCCCTCAGGTTTTGCTTCAAATTTCGTTATATGAGGATAAGAAAGGTGTTCGCCGTGTTTTACTTGACTCTACATCTCCAATAACACGAGTCTAAAAGCCACCATCGAAAACCTAATCGTGCAGCATCTTCGATACCCTTTTGGAAGCCTTTTTCTGCCCCTCCCCCTGTGCGCCACACAGGGGATAGTTTCTCTACAAAGGCATTTTGCCCTTTCGTAATTAATTCCTTTATCCCTAAAATGTCTAATTCACGAAAGAATAAACTCCTCCGAAAGGTGAACAGTCGTCAAAAGGTAAAGGCTGTGTTCATATCGGCTAGCGGTTGCATGTATCCTCCCCCAAATGATGACTGCCCCGGTGCCATTCCTCTAAGTGCTTCCAAGGCTTCGAAACAAGTGGTCGCGAGTCAGATTCCGATTATAATTGTCCCTACTAAGTCCTTGTTGTCAAATATAATAAAAAGGATGGAGTAGCTCAGCGACCAACCTTTGTGTTCTGTCTCCCTTAAAGCTTAATGCCGAAGCTTCCCGTGGCTCTGCTTGCGCGTGGGTTCCGCCAGTTTATTCTCCATAGGATTCAAGTGAATTTCTTCACTGGAACGGCCTTGTCCTCCGTGCCAACTTCCAAAAACTTCATTTTCTTCCTGTTCCCGAATAGGTGTCTCTTTGCAGGAAACCATGATGTTTGCATTCCCTCAGCATAATGTCGCCTGAACTTTGTAACCAGTTCCAGGTGGTAGCTTAACCTTAACCTGTAGCATATTGTCGGCATTCTAAACCATAGAGACTTCAGGGGGAGGGTGGTATACGATCAACCCTACAAGCCAGCTCCTAGCTGCTTTGGGCGACGATTAAAGTTCAAGGTTCGCAAAGCGGACGATTTCGCGCATTTGGAAATGTGGTTCGTATGTTGCTCTTGTTATTGTTTGGATCGATCGCGGCGGGCCGACTTTGAACTTCGACTGACATTTCAGCTTCATTTGAAAAGTCAAGGACGGTTGACAAAGCAGTTGAGTTTACGAGGGGCAGTCAATAAGTTTTGTGAATCGGTAAGGCAAAACAGAGAAAGGGGGATGGCTGTTTGTGGGGGTGTTCGGACAACTTATGACAAGTCAGGACCTGCAGCCACACGCTCCTGCCTTGTCTATTTAAGAAGCAGTAGCTGATCGCAGATCGTCAGTCACAAATTTTTCAACAATGGAGAAGGTTGAGCAGCGCGCAGTGATCAAATTTTTGACAAAGGAAGGCAAAAATGCAAAAGAGATCCATGAACGCAGTGTACACCGACACTGCCCCTTCCTATGCAACCATTGCTCGCTGGAATAGGGAGTTCCACCATGGTCGTGAGTCCTTTGAAGATGGCCCCCGTCCAGGACGCCTGTCAGACGTGACCAACGAGGACAATAAGGCCCGTGTGGAGAGGATGATCCTCGAAAATCGACGGGTGAAGGTCGAAGAAATCGAGCGAGAAATTGGAATATCACATGGAGTGTTATCAACATCATCCACGACAATTTGGTCATGGCCAAGGGCCCGTTGGGTCCCTAGAAACCTCACGGCCCATGATCGACTTCAACGTCGTCAAAGTCCACAAGGCTAGAGTTGCCCAAATTGCCCTGCGCGAGTGCGGATGCGAGGAGCTCAACCATCCCCCCTACAGCCCAGATCTGGCCCCAAGCGACTACTTTTTATTCCGCCAGCTCAAGGCTGCACTGCGTGGACGCCGGTTTGGGGACGATGAAGATGTCGAGCTCGCCGTCCAGGAGTGGATTGAACAGCAGTCGGGAGATTTCTGGTTGTCGGGAATTCGAAGTCTCAGGGACAAGTGGCGCAAGTGTATTGAAGTCGAGGGTAGTTATATTGAAAAATAATAAAACACTTTTCCTCATATCCTGTTTTCTTATATCCGAATTGCAAAACTTATTGACCGCCCCTCGTATCTTCGCTATACCATCTTTGAATGCCTGTCTTCTAGGCTCTTTGAACGCTGGTCGGTTCCATCGAGGTCAGTCAAGGGCGAGGCAGCCCTTTGGCGGAAGCAATATGCTTTGTTCACTATTAGCGCCCCCGTGCGATTCGACCTCATGTCGGCCGATGGCGAGGTTTCATTATATTTAGAAGCACACATCTACTATTCATGGCAAGTAGTTTCAAGAAAGGTCATCACTTCGTCCCTTCCCTCAAGAGCTCCTGGGCATTTTGGCCTTCTGACTCAATTTGATTTTTAAACCTTACCCATTTCTTTACAATTCTCTTTCCCTCAAAGTTCTGCTGGAGAGGCCATTTTGGTTCACACCTGGTACTCAACTGAGGAAAAAATTCCACTTGTGTGGGTGAACCAGCTTGGGTAGGGATAATATTTCGATAAGGATACAATTTGAATTTAGGCGACTTTGAGACGGCTGTTGTGTGTAGCCTGTGGCCAAAAAATAATAAATAGAAAATAAATACCATCCTTCTTTTAATAAATATTGGCAATGTCCAGCTGTCTGGTGAAAATTGGAATGCCTATTAAGGCTGCGATTACCGTTCTTTACGGGGGTTGCATCCTAACTCTTCCAGTCCAGGAGACTTTCTGGATATTGGCTAATCTCCAAACCAATTTTCCAGGTTAAGCCATTAGGGGGGTGGGCTACAGGAATTGGGGGTGAGAGGAGAATATTTCCTGTTTCGATACGTTATGAGAAAGCTATGCCCCAGCGGTGGTGGCATATGTAAACGGTGTGGAGGATGTTCCATTTCATTAGAACATCTTAACACCCGTGGAAATTTTAGGCGGATGGTTAAAATCTGCATATTTAATTAAATAATGTATCATATATAGACGCCTGGACTACGATGGAAAAACTTTCCATCATCATTGTTGTTGCGAGTGAACGGACAGACCTAAGGTCAAGGGCCTATCAAAGGTCATCCTCATCCGTCAACCCCCCTCCCCCCCACAATGTGTCAGATCATGCATCTACAATATGCAATTTAAACCACCCACAGGAATGCGTCAAAAGCAAAAGGCCTCACTCTCAGGGCTCGTCATAGTCCAAATCACCCATAATATACAATAATAAAAAAATGCATCCACAGGAATGAGTCCAAAGACCACTCAGGCAGGTTTCGTTCATGAGTCGCTTACCAACCTGCGGGACTGAATCACCCAAAGCCACCTTCACCTCCTTCACTCGTCTCAAATATTGGGGAAGAAATAAGATGGATGACCTCTCTGGGACACTTTCCTTGGCAAGTGAGAGATGAACTACTCCGGGGCAACTCGAAGCTTGCCTCAAAAGTGCACTTTGACCATTAGCGTATTACTGCTCTTTTCATTATTCGCTAGAGTCTAGTTCGCGCGTGAAATCTTCAAACGTCTTTTTGGCGCGAAAAACTGTACCTGCGGAGATGTTTTGGCGGGGAAATGATATCCTTCAGCAATATATATATTTATTTATCTATTTTGAATGCTCATGTGCGTGAATGATGATGTAACCCTCGATTTCGATTCGTCTTTCGTCATGAATACCGAAAAGCTCTATTTGAGTTTATGATATAATGGAAAGAACCTAGCAAACTATGAACGGTGCAACAGGTTTGATACAACCAGTAGAAGTTGAAGGGAGATTCGTGGTGGCATGGGATAGATTATTTAACTTACTGGTCTTCATACTATAACCATCGGTCTGAAATGTATTTTTTAATTATTTACTATTTTTGATATTCTGG
The DNA here is from genome assembly GCA_963969495.1 of Ceratothoa steindachneri. NCBI lineage: Eukaryota > Metazoa > Arthropoda > Malacostraca > Isopoda > Cymothoidae > Ceratothoa > Ceratothoa steindachneri. The sequence continues at coordinate 131,969,659 of OZ018323.1, forward strand.
GGTGAGGAACTTGATAAAAGAACTAATGTTCTAATGACTGTAAGATATGTGCGAAGTATTCAAAGAGATGAACGTGTGTGTGTGTGTGTAGGAGGGGGGGGGGGGGAGTAATTTGCCTGCACAAATATTCTTTGCCGAAATAAAATATGGTAAGTGGAGTGAAGCCAATTCTGAGATGAAAGACGGAGCCCGAATTGATGATGAACTCCATTTCAGATTTTATCCTTATTAGATTCCTTTGATACTTTCCTCTGACGATTTAAGTTAATTATAAGAATAATTTGGTTTGGAATATGAACATTTTGGTGGTAATTAAACCTTTTGTGATGTCACCAGCTTAGGGGATATTTTGGATAGCATAATCAGGGTGCAACCGGCATTAGCAATGTTAGGTTGTTTTAAATAGTACTGTCTAAGAGTGCCAAAACCAGGCATATCGTTCTGTGGGAAAAAAATCCGAGACAAATTGGTGCGGTTAATGTATAGCAACATTTGACAACCGACGGTTCCCCGCATCTCCTCCGAGCTAGGCCTGGAGGGCATATTACTTTAATGGAATTGCCGCGGACAGCTATCATTGAGCAGGAGACAATGCTGAGTCTGTGCCCCCCTCCCTTGCCCACGCTACTGGGGTATAAGGATTTTGTGACTCCACCACCATGAGATCGGGGCTTGGCGACCGGTGGTGCCTTCCGCATTTCCCCCATTGAAAACCTACTTGTCGATACTGGGGAGATGTAACTCGCTCTGTGCCGTGCACAGTGCATTAGTCGCCTGTACGCGCGAGCCCAGCGCCTTCCTCACTCGCCAATGGCTCTCACTCTGCATCCGCTGCGATCTCGACGTTGCTTATGGCGACGAGAAACTCCTTCGATTGCTCGCTGTAGCTCTCAGTCCGGTGGCGCGACGCCTCTGCTTCTAAAGTTTCTATAACGCCGGGAGTATTGCCTTCGGCATTTTGGGACCACACTTCTTTGTCACGTTGAATCCGTGCTAGTATATACGGATGACTCCCAGTCGCAGGAGGTAGTCGGTTTTGTTGCCGTATTTCCTCTGTTAGAAGTCGGCGTGGCTGTAAGAGGCGCTGCGTCGATCTTCACGGCTGAGCTGGTCGCAATATGTTGCTCGGTATGGGAGATGACGGGACGTGCCCAGTTCCGAGACTGGAGTGTGATTTTTAGCAACTCACAAAGCGCCCTGAATGCTCTCGGGGTCATTCGAATCTCCACACCCCCTGGTTCGTGATATCCGTGACGCCACGCTTGTCGCGAGCCGGGCGGATGTCAAGATTATCTTCTGCTGGATTCCTGTACATGTAGGAATTGCGGAGAATGAGGGCGCCAAAGAGTCCGCGAGGACTGGGCAACCAGACCAGCGTTTCGCTTTTTGTTACACGGATTACATGGCAGGAATCACGGAGGGCAGCCCTCTGGCCTGCATGGCAAAGAAAATGGAAAATTGAAAATCTTGACACCTATGAGGCCCGGTGGAAGATTCGCACCAACCAGGAGAAGTTCAAAGTAGTCCCCATAGGCAGGAGACTACTTTACGACGTCAGGATGGGGGATAGACGTTATCCCTACACCACAGGGTGCAATGTATTTGGAATGAAGATTACTTCATCCGGGTACAAGAAGCACGCCCAAGAAAGAATCACAAAGGCCACTTCTGCAGTTAAAGCTTTATACAAGTTCAGAAGTCTTCCTCAAAGCAATAAGAAAAAGATCTTCTACGATGCACTTGTAAGATAAACCCTGCTATACCCCGCTTCCGCCCTCTCGTTTGTCTCGAAGAGACAAAAGAGGAAACTACAAGTGGTGCAGAATAAATGTACGTACCTAATTACAGGTACATACAGACATCAAAGAAGACGCCAGGAAGAGCTGCACCGGGAGGCGGGGTTAAGTCCCATTAACATTGTCATAGAAGAACGGACAAGGAATATGCAGGAAATAGTTAATCGTGAATTGGACGATGATATCGTCCAAATGATTGACCAGAACAGAAGAGGAATAAGTCGCGCCAGATTTCCGAGCTCCACCGGGGTTTTAGCTGGCGGAGCAGAAATGCCGTTCTACACATGATAATAATGTTTTTACCCTAAACTAATAAAATTCCGACCAAGAAAAGCTAACCTAACTATGAAACCTCACCGATTACTACAAATTCACCGATGAAGACTCAAATCTACCGATGAAGACCAAAATTTCCTGAGGAAGACATCCACGAAAAAACAAAGAACACGAATTACACACACTACAAAATATAAGAAAAAACAAAGACACTAAGCACAACACTAAAGTAATTAATAAAGTAATTATTACCACAACAGCAAATGCGCATATCATATCCAAGGACATTAATTATTTTTTGAAGACAAATAGCTTGAACGCCATATATATATATATATATATATATATATATATATATATATATATATATATATATATATATATATATATGTATATATATATATATATATATATATATATATATATATATATATATATATATATATATATATAAACTAACTCAAAGACAACAAAGGAACTACAAAAACCAAAATACTTAAAAGCGATAGACCTGATCACCAGGCACTAGCTTCTCTTTGGACCCTTCCACGTTTCTTTCTCTTTTCACCACTGGTCTACTTTTCGCTATTTGTCCACACACCCTATCTCTATCCCCTACCCACACCTACTCTTACAACAAGTCAGCCATCCGACCCACCTAACTATGAACCGACATAGGAACTTATAGAGTCACGCGCAGCGCCAAAACAATCATGTGGGGAATTTTCCTTAAACATTTTGCTACCCTTATCAACGAGCCCACCTTTGATTAGAGTAATTATAGTAATCATCGTCAGGATAGTTTATAAAATACTATTGATTTCGTAATTAGAAACTTGAGACTCCCCGTTGAGAGGAATTTGTATAAATATTAACGATAACTACGTTAATTGGATGCGGGTGTTGTCTGCCCTTAGCTCTTAGGTATTCTCAACTTGGTTTAAGATTGGAGGAAGTTGAGAGTAGAGGAAAAGGGCTTGTCCAGGAAGAAGGAAACCATATTTTTTTTCGCACTCGAATATAAAGCGCAATAGCAACGAGGACGTGTAGAAACTGAAGTAAGGAGATATCTGTTAAAACGAGTGGTGAAGATAGACGAAATGGGAGATGTTGAGGCGCAGGGATTAGCGCTCGGAGGAAGAGCTGTTTTTTAGGTTTCAGCTGCAGTGGAGGCATTTCCCCTGCTACAGCATCCACCCCCTTGCAGGATGAAAAGACATGGGGAAATCGTCGTCGGTAGAGTGGGAAGATGATAAGTCACTGACTCTGCGTGACTGAGATCAGGGAAGGGACGGCTTCGTCCACTCGTCTATCCCAAGTCTAAATGACTCGGGCGAGCAGAGCTTTAAATGCACTTGCCTTGCTGCAGGCATTGGCCTGGAAGAGGCACTTCGCCAGGTATTGGACGTTGATTCCAGTAATTTGACGAAGTCCATTTTGAATGCTGTTCCTCAGCCTTTAAGACGTTATGTCAATGGAGATTTCCTTAAGCATCCTAGTCTGCCAAGCGAACCATTTGTTTTAAGTTCAAAACCATCGTGAATTTCGGAAAGAAGTTCTTGGTGAAAGTGTGAAAGTTAAGGTCAGTGAAAATGTGTGAAAGCCGGTGTCCCAAATGGTGGGAGTACTTAGGGCTTTAGGAATCGGAAAGTCACCCGTTCTCCCGATCCTACCACCGTTCAGAATGGTCAGTAACTATGAAAGGTAATTGTTCGAGAATATAATTGTTAGAAAATTGTTAGCATCGATTTCCCTGAAATTAGTGGTTTATCGTACATGGTTTGAAACATGGATTTTGGTGTAGGTGGGAGACGGATTGATTATTTTATTTGGGGGTGAAAAGTTTAAATGTCTTCTTCATAGTTTCTTTGAGACGAATTGAATCCCAAATTCGTTAGTTAGAAGCTAGTTATAGAAAGAAGAAATTTGATTCTTTGACCGTTTGAAATAAGGGAATAAAAGATTTAAGTAGATAGGTTTGGAAAAACTTAAATTGTCTGAAAATAAAGGTGTTAAATGTTTAATAAAGGCAAATTAGGTCAGAGAGCAATTTCTTGCGTAATTTTCAACCTTCAACGTTTAATATTTGATGATTTTGGACACAGCAGGATAAAATAATATAAGTGAACATTCACCTGATTCCCTTAATACGATCTTAACTAGACTTACCGTTAACACACAACAAAAAAGTACTTAATAGATTGATAAGTCAATTAGAAAGGTGAAACGAGGGATCTAAAGAGATAAATGAAGCATGGGGGCTCTCGACAGGCAAGAGTAGGGGTGAAAGTAGGATTAAATTCTTGAAGGAACTACTCTAACCTTCATCCCACCCTACCCCACATCCCACCCCAGACACAAATTCGATTTTAAAATGCCTGTATGATGTAGTAATTACAAACACAACCTAATTTATAGCAAAACATTTATTTTCATGGTAGTGCAACAGAATTATTTGGGAAAAAATCAGAACACAAACTTAAAGAACTTCAACATCATTGAACAATGCAATAATCTGTTTTAAGTAATCAGACATTGTGCGAACAACAAATCAAGCTGGCCATGGCCATGTTCCTTTCTGGGTGTTATGAAAATTGTCGATTACCAACTAAACTGGTAGGCCTCGATGTAGGCAAGGGAGATTCAGGGAAAATTGAATCACACACATTTCCACACTTTCCACAGGAGGCTGTAGTAGTTGTCCTCTTATGTGTAGGGGTGAACCATTTCTTTTGTTGAGGTGGCTACTTTTGTTCCTTTGCCCAGCCATGTCTTCACATAAGGCAGTGAATACCATTGTCTGCGTGGAGGTCCCACACATATGATGAAGAGGAGATTAGCTGTATTCTTATTTGTGAGTTTGCTCCTGTACTCTCTAATGGTCATATTCATTGAGCTGAACCCTCTTTCACAATCCGCATTGCTTGCAGACAGTGCCATAAGTAGCTTCCTCGTCTGGTTAGGAATGCTTCTCCCTCCACTTGTCTTGTACTCCACGAAACCAAGGTGGGCCTCTTTTTCATTCACATGTAGTACCTTACTTAAAGCCTTCACCTCCCTCCTCTTCTCCAAAGTGAGGATTGTCATGTTCTTCGTTGTCAGGGTAAAGGAC